>JAPYZL010181123.1:0-12670 GCA_030522825.1 Platygaster orseoliae
TAATCCTTACAAACAATAATCGTTTGACAGACGATCGTCTTCGGACGAAAATGCGTCTAAAAATCGTCTGCAGACGATCGTCTTCAAACGATTTTTACACATGGGCTTTTATGAAGAGAATATTGTTGTTCTAAGGATAAAAGTACCTTATTAGCAACAAAAGTTTAAAGCAGATCAAAAACTCCAACTGGAGCGTAAATTACATCATGGAGATCAAAATGATAATTCTACGCCGTAGTTTAGTAAGATGATGTTTTCTTAATTCCATTTTAAATGTAGTTTTAGTAATTGTAGTTCCGTAATTTACTTACAAATTGAAAAATTCCCAAGCAAATGTTTTGATAAATGGTATTATTTTTCAAGCGTAAACTTAAGGATTGTATAAAGCATATTCTTAAATAATTAGGAAGAATTGGAAAAAGGCAGCGAATATCTTATGATTAATGAAATTATTCTTATATGTTCTTACCTTGACGATCGCTCCGAAGTGTGGCAATAATTTCTCTGCCAAAGCCTTTCTGGTGTCGTATTCTACGGTCATGCCAGAAATGAGAAGTCTTTGCCAAGTATTGTGGACCCGTGTCCAGAGATGTGGCTGGCGATTGTCACTTTTTTCAATACACTCAGCGACCGAATCTTTTACGATTTTTAGATCAACAGCAATCTTACTGAAAATCGTTCAAAATCCTCTGCAGTGGCCGACAAATTCATTAAGCCAGTGCAGTAGTTCTAGTGCGAAAATTTGTTGCGCCATAACGTCAACAGGAACAACCGAGATTTTGATTTCAACATCAGCAAAGCAAGTCATGAAACCGCTCTCTATTTCCGCTATGACCTAATCGTGAAAAACAAAATTACTTACGTAACCTTACCACTGGTACAAATCGATGGAAATTCATGTGACTGAAATTCGAAACAATTCTCGGGACTAAGAGTACTCAAATTTGTAGTATACTTATGTCAATTTTCAGAACTTGATTTATTTCAAATTACCTTACTACAGGCCAGACGATTCCCGGTTTTTATGGAAACTCGTCCGTCATCACTCAAAGCCCACAATAGTTCATAAGTATGTTTATTGGAATCGTTGATAGCACGTGTCAATGGAATGTATGCTTCATCCATAAATTTGCGTTCGAAACGATTACAATAAAGTACCACACAATATTCAGAATTGTCGTTTTCCTGCAGTCATAATAAAATTAGTTAATCGAGCTATCGGAAATAATTATTATTGCTGTCTACTTTTTCAAACATAGATATCAGAATAATTAACTGGTTGTGTCGTAAAAACCAGAAAAATAAAACTAGTAAAAGCTCACTGAAATATTGATGTATGATAAAAACAGACCTTTGCATTAGATTCTGATCTATAGTCTATGGTCAGAACTTTGAGGCAATACTCGAGCACCGCCTGGAAAACCATTGCCGCCCTATCCCTTACATCCTCGGGAAAGTTGTCGACTTTAAATTCACTATTTTCAAATCTAGCCCGGTGAATTTCACAAACAGGGTCTTTTTTCCAGGCTTCTGCATTGCCGCAATCGCAGGAACTTTGGAATTCATTGTCGTATTCGGAAAAGTCCCTGACTTTGTACTCGTGGTTCCGATGAGGTGACCGCATGAAACATTCGCCACAAAGGACGCGAGTTTTATCCATGCTGCACGAGACATATATACCTTGGTACAAAACCGTTCATGACTCGCGAACAAGGAAGTGGTTGCGTTTTTTTAATATTTTCAAGGACTAATCTGGGCTCGCCGTTGCAGATGAACTTCTCCATAGTATGAAAAAGAACTTTTTCGGACTGTTCGTTGTCAATCGCCCATTCGTCCTCGTAAGGCTCAGGTCTATAGGTTTCTGGGACCGTAGCACACCAGTGCTTCTTGAAATCGGCAGACGTTATCGTCCCTTCTTTCATTTTGTCTAGCCACATTTTTACGCAGGACTCGTTCCACATTTGGAGCACCTGATAAGAAAGAATCTTATTCATACATGAGTTATTATTCACAATCACGATTTTTATAATAATAAGGTTTAAAGAATTAGAATCATACTTGTCCAGTAAGTATGTGTAGATTTGAATAAAAATGCAAGTAAAATCATGTTGCTCATTACAGATGGTCGAATCGTTCTGAATAGTGCAAGCAAGTGAGTTTTGTGCATGACTTAATATATAAATAAAAATTTACCGATAAGTGAAATGTATTATTTCTGTCGAATTCGACCGATTAAAAAATGAAATAAAAAATGAATTTACGATTTTGCAGTTGTAAAATTCTGTCAACCACTTAAATTGTCATTTTGCACGTAGCTGTGGCATAATATGTTTGCAAATGATATAAGATGCCATTCAAAACATTAAGATCACGTATTATTGTATTATAGGTTGAAAAAGTGCGTCCTTATGTTTTATAACAAAATTAATCAATGTGATAGGCATTGATTGTTGTTTTAAAGTAAAATTCAATAATCTCTTTCTAATGAAGTCAGAGAAAAATATTTTGACACGGTTTTGTTATTTTTGATAAATATCAGAAAATACGTTATAGCAAAAAGCGAGTCATGATTATTTCTGAATGGATTTTACTTTACTGAACATTGGAGCTCCTGGTTTATGCAAGTAAGAGCTTGTTTTATTTGAGTATAAGTATTTACATGACCTATAGGAGATCTTACTTGTCCCTTGAACTTATTTTCGTGTGTTCAATAGAAAAATACTAAACCAGGTTCATTTTGCTTATTCGTCTAACTCATTTTCATATTTTTTTTTTTTAAACCTAAAATGTGTAAAATTCGATTCTCTCCAAAGTCATTTTCGTATAAATTTTGAAGAAGTTTATTACCACTGTAGAAACTGTGTTGCCGTACTTCGTTTACACGGAGATTGTTGATGGGTTCTTTAAAATATGCAGAATATCTCAGAATATGCAAGATGGCTGCTGAGTAAATCGGTCGCGTTACTCGCCGCTTGTCATAATACATGATATTAAAAGTACATAGCTAATCTGCAGATATACTGTTTTCGTTTTCGCGTGCCGGTTGATATCGAGAATGTCTACAAGTAAAGGCGTAAGGGGATTCCGCATGGATTGCCTGTAATCATTCTGTGAAGATTTTGGTGAATGCCCTAACCTCAAATTTGGTCGTCTCGTGTCTCTGTATCGAGGGAAATTTTTCAGTTGGTCACTCTAGCGTCACCATGACGCCACCTTTATCAGTGAATCAGGACCCTAAACGAACATGTCATGGCTGTGGTAAAGTTTTTGGATCATCTGCCAAGCTGACTCCGTGCCCTGAGTGTAGCACTAATTACCACGTGTCGTGTGCAAAACTACAATGTGTCTTACCTTCGGGAGCGTCGAGAGGATTTGCTGCTTGTTGCTCTACTTCGGGATCTTCAAGAACTGGCTCACCTCACTTATCTGCTCCAAATACCACGTCATTCCCTAATGATGTTTTGAATTCAGCCTTGGAGAATATGTTTTCCAAAATAAAAGCTGAACTGCCACAAATTCTAGCAGCGCGGATGCTATGCAAACAATTCAGAGACAGGTCGATGAAATGAGCAGTACCAGCCTTAATCATGAGACTCGTATTGCAATCTTGGAAGAATCGCAGAACTCTTCTTCTACGGTTAATATTGCTGAAATTGTGCATCGTGAAGTTACTGAAATTAGTCGTTGCGCAAGAAATCTTATCGTATTCAATTTTGCGGAACATGAAAATTCAACGGATGATTTGTCAACAATGAAAGAAATCCCGAAATCATTCACTACTTCGCTATCTCTCCGCTCGGTTTATCGCCTCGATAAAGCGGGACTGAACAACTGCCACCCGTTGAAGTTACTATTCGAATCCGAAGCTGACGTTCGTCATATTTTTCAAAACAAACAGATCCTGACCTTCCACAAATTGACCATTAAAACTGATCAAACACAACAACAAGAGTATTTACGCAATCTTCGTTCTCAATTGGAAACTCGGAAAAGAAATGGTGAAACAAATTTAATCATTAAATACATATCAGGCTTTCCGAGAATTGTTAACCAGGAAAACTAGACAGCACGGGATACGACTCGCGGTTCCTCCGAGGTGACGAATTGAACATTTATGTGCAGAATGTTAGAGGTCTGAGAACAAAACTCTCCGAATTTAGAAAAACAGTATCTACTCTGTCACTCAGATATGACATAATTATCATGCTCGAAACTTGGCTTCACCGTGGGATCTACGACTCCGAACTTGGACTCTCTGATTTTTATGTCTACCGATGCGATACGTCACCGCTAGAACGAGCATTTTTCTCAGAGGTGGTGGGGTTCTCATAGCAGTACGGAAATCTTTACACTCGGCACATATCAGTGTTCCCTCTTCAGCCTTGGAGATGTTGTTTGTTAACATTCACCTGAAATCTCATAAGATAATCGTTGGGGCCGTATGTTTGCCACCAGAGAGTGCTGTAATCGATTATGAAGCCTACGGAGACGTCTCGATTGAACTGCAACATCATTTTCCGGAACACGAGTTTTTTCTGGCCGGTGACTTCAATCTGCTGCACATCGCCTGGATTAACGATGCACAGGACATTGTGTTTGAGGCGAATTCTCTCACCAGCTCGGTAAAGATTAATGCTGCAAATGTTTTGTTATCTTGGGCCCGATATCTTAATTTATTTCAAATCAACGGGATATTTAATTGTAATGGTCAGATGTCGGATCTGGTTTTTTCTCGCTCGTTAAATTATACTATGGAATGTGCAATTGAACCATTAGTTCCATTGGACAGTTATCATCCAGCATTGTCTTTTTCCTTTGTGAATGACTCGATTGTTGCGGACTGTTCAGAGGATAGATGTATTTATAATTATAAGAGGGCACATTACCTATCGATTAATCTTGAGCTCAACCGTATTAACTGGGATCAGTTGTTTTCTGGGGGAGACATTGAGTCTGACTTAGCGGTATTTTATGATATACTATATAGAGTTATTGAACAATATGTGCCTGTTAAGAGAATAAGGAAAGATAGCTTTCCATCTTAGTTTGACACGGGATTAAAGAATCTAGTAATACAGAAGAGACTTGCTCATCGGATATATAAGGGCAGTCGTACGAGAGAGAATTATGACCATTTTGCTCTTCTTCGCAGACTATGTAAATTTAGGGCTGATATTCTTTACGGGAATTACATGCATGATATCGAGAGCTATATTCAGTCAGATGTTAAGAACTTTTGGAATTATATAAATTCAAAGAGAATTGATAATTCAACTCTAAATGAGATGTTTCTTGACAAGAGAACTGCATCTAATACACACGAGAAAGTTGAATTATTCACGCAATATTTCGAATCGGCGTTTTCCACCTCTCAAGACAGGGATATATACTTCCCGATAACGGACAGAATTGACTTTAATACCTTGGCATTAAGTAAAGTAGAGATATTTAATTCGATCAACAAATTGAGAATTAATACAGGCCCGGGTCCTGATGGTATACCTAATTCGTTTCTTAGGGGTTGCGTGTATTCAATTACTCTACCACTGCACATATTATTTAATAAATCCTTAAAAACAGGTAATTTGCCTTCATGTTGGAAAACAAGTAAAATAACGCCGATATACAAAAATGGGGATAAATCAGACATAGCGAAGTATCGTCCCATTTCTGTCTTGAATTCTATGCCTAGACTCTTTGAAGATATTGTCTGTAGATATTTGACATGTGCTTTTGGACATACTATAACCGATACGCAGCATAGATTTACTAGTGGGAGATCAACGGTCACGAACTTAGTTGTATTCAATAACTTTTTAATGGAGTCACTCGATCGTGGTATTCTTGTCGACGTTGTATACACGGACTTTTCGAAGGTATTTGACCGAGTTAATCACTCCACCCTCATCTCGAAATTGAGGGGATATGGACTGGGTGGGCCAATGGTTCGCTGGTTTGAGAGTTATCTTTGTGAATGGACGCAATTGGTTGAGATCAATGGGATTAGATCATCTGTCATTGACGTGACATCTGGGGTCCCACAGGGCTCACATCCGGGTCCATTACTTTTTAATATATACGTCAATGATCTTGCTGATAATATTAGATGATGTAAATTCTACAAATTTGCAGATGACTTTAAGATATTTATGCAGATAGGGAAATTGCAGGATGCTGTAAATTTGCAGGATAATATAGACGCTGTATTGAAATGGTCATTAGATAACGATTTGCCACTCAATATTAGGAAACGTAAAGTTCTACGATTTGCACGAGGCGTCAATCGAATACTTTATCCTTACGCCATACATGGCATTCCCATTACAGTTGTTACTGAAGTGAAGGACCTTGATGTCACATTAAATTCTTCTATCGTATGTTAGGATTCCTTAATAGGACTTGTTCTCGATTCAAAGATCCCAATACTTATCGTACCTTATATATTGCACTTGTGAGGCCTATTCTGGAATACGCTTCTCCGGTTTGGTCGCTGTATACCTATACTGATTCACACAGACTCGAAAGGGTTCAATATATATTTCTAAAGAAATTAGCTACATTGTATAATTCACCGATCCCGTTCGACTGTCATCAATATGAGATTTTCCAGGAGAGGTACGATATTCAATCTCTACTGAATCGTCGTTGTAAGGCGGACCTTATTTTATTGTATAGGATTCTGAATGGCACAATTTGTAACTTCGAGCTTTGTCGCCTTATTCCACTCTACGTTCCGAACCATAGATTGAGAGACAGGCACAATCATGTTTTCTACATTAAACCTTGTAAATCGAACTATGCTGCGAATGAATACGTCCATCGGGTTTTAAGCCTTGCCAATACACTTGTTGATAGAATGGATTTCTTTGATATCTCTATAAGTAGGTTTAGGGCTGGTTTGAATTCAACTGTGAGATTGTAATTGCGTCATTGAGTGTATGATTTATATGTATTTTTATTTTTGTTTCATTTGTATTTCATTTTTATTATATTGAGTCAATCGTAATTGCGGATGTGACTGTTCGGCTACAATTAGCAGTCTTCGAATAATATTTTATATTGTAAAAGGGCGTATGCCCGTGCATTGAGATAAATAAAAAAATTTTTTTTTTAAATTAAAAAATGTATCACCATCCTGGGATTCAAATAATTTTTTATGGAAAATTTATATAATTATCCAAAATTTTAATTGAGTATTTATGAAATTGTAGTCTTTAAATTGTTCCCGAAGTTGACGCTCCAGAGTTACGTAGTTTTACTATTACGCACTAAATAGGTTTGTTTACTTACTTTACTATTTTGTTATAATAAGTATTTGAAACTCAGTTCTTAGATTTCAAGTATGCATAAATTGATTCTGACTACTACTTTTGTTCTTTTTTTTTACAAAAATTTTTTTGACAATAGTTATTGCTTTTTGAATCTGTGCGTTTTACTTCTATTTGATATTCAGAGAATAGTGAAGGACCTGCATGAAAAATTCGATTTTTAGTTGATATAACTATTTCTATTTTCTTGTTAATGACGGTTGGAGGAAATATGATTTTACTCGATTTTGCCATTTAATTGTATTTTATACAAATTTCTAAAAAGGGCCGTGAATGGAGGCTGTCAGTTTCAAAAACACATTCTGATTTTAGATAATTTTATTCGTTTTTACATTAAAACTCATTAAGCTCTGAGTATTGAGATTGATTCTCATTTAACTTATTAACAGAGCTTTTTCACCAACGAGTCGATGATTATTGATTTCAAACAACAATTTATGCAAACAACAATATACTATTATTTATAAATCCATAAGAACACACTTTTCGAACTGAAAATTAAATAATCCGCCATCTTGATTCTTAAAACATCGTATTTCATGTTACAACCATGTGCAGAATGACAGTGAGAGTCGTTGAGTGGAATATTTAACTTTAAAAAAATCAGCTTGTTTTTTTATATTTTCAATTTGTAAATCCACCAATTTTGAACATGATTTTATACCTTCTATCCATCAAGGAATTTTTCTTTATATCAACTTAAGCACAAACTTAACTTTTTCGCACTATTACGTACATTTCAACAACCGGTATTTAACAAAATATGTTTGCGATTTTCTGGAAAACTGCACATATTTTACACTTCGATGGATGTTCAACAATTACGGTTAGTGAAACAATACCATTATTACAAAAATTCCGATTGTTTAATCCTTATTCCGACGGAAATCGCGTTACATAATAAATTACACAAAAATTTTTATCAATAAAAACACGTCACAAACAATGTTCAGAAAACTCTTTATACTAAATTAGAGGCATTCCTGTTGCAGAGATAATTAATAAAATACTACCTTTACCACTGATGTTGAATCTACGATCCGATTACACTCGCGAACTTGGTAAAAATTGTAACTTCAAAAACAAGTGGATATGCGTACTCTCGACATGCTCTGACTGAATGACGACTGCTGAATACGTAGCCCAACTCTTATCGACAGTTAGGAAACTCCGCAATTGTTTGAATCGGTCTCCACTTGGAGCGCTGTATTCGTTTTACATATAGATATATGCATAATATGATTCATATTATAGAGACGTGACCTTGTACTAGGAATTGAACTTGATAGATTTTAGCAATAAAGCTGTAGTCCACGTTCCAGATTACATCAGATTTGTCTTAGTTTCGACTGGTTTCGACTACATAACTTTTAAGAGTTTACAGTACATCACACTAATTGTTTATAATGTATCGTTCGAATTGAAATAAATAAAAAATTTATGTTGAAAATACATCCGAGTAAAAAAAAACAGTTTTAATTGCTATTGATCCAATCAATAGGAAATATAATTTTTGAAATAAGAAAAATCTGTACACTTCATTGTTGAGTAAGAAACTTTTTAAGTTGTAGATTCTTTTTTTTTAAATGACGAAATTGACTGCGTTCAAAAAGGCTCTTGGTAATTGAAGAGGAAATTGTATCTAATCATTATTATTGAACCGAGTCGAAAAATTGTATCCTCAAAATATTCTTAAAGTCCTCTTTTTATCCTCGAAATGTCCTCAAAATACACTTACGAAAAAAACAGTCTACATTTGACTGTTAAACACTCACATGTCATGTTTTTTGATGAACTAATGGATTTTATTAAATGGAACATTAAAAAAGCTTTCTTATATAGCTTTCTGAAAGCAATTTTGCTATACTTCCCTTCCCCTCCCCTCCCTCATAGACCACGTTACCTGCTACCTGATTGATTCCCTGTTTTTTTTTTAAAGATAAAAAAGCCAGATAAAGTTTGTTAAAAACAGTTATAGTTAATTATTCTGCAATCGTCAATTTTAACGCTTTTTTTAAATAAAAAAAAGGAATTTTTTTTATGTCGCAGAATTCATTTTCCACATTAACTTGTCCGAAATATACATAATTGAAAGTTGTCGAAAATGAATTATTAACCTTCGCACCGCTCACCACAGGAATCACTGAGCGTTGTTTTTCTCCAGGTTTTTGAGCTCCCAGCTAGTCTATTCATTCTCTTGGATCGTAATCTCTGTTTTTTTTTTCAAATTAATGAACTAATTGAGTCATTTTGAACACAAACTAAAAGTATTTAACAAGAATGAGTTTCGAATATGGCAAATAAAAGTAGATACAATTTTTTTTTGTTTTTTTTTTGTTTGAATTATTATATTTGTAACATAAAGAACAAAGTACTGTATTCAGAAACTGTTGATTTGTCTGTATCAACATAATTATCTCAAAATAAATTAATTTCGTCATTTTCGGAAGATGAACCTTCAGAAGAAAATGAATAGACTAGGATCTCAAAAACTTGGAGGGAAAAAAATGTTCATGAATATTCCTGCGGTGCGAAGGGTCAATAAGTCATTTGTCAAGGTAATCAAATCAGTCATGTTCATTTTTGAAACTTACGATTTTTCGGACTAAATAATGTGAAAAATGCATTCTGCGACATGAAATAGTACATTACGTACCGCTGACACAATATTTTTATTTCCGAGTGGGAGGTTTGTAGGCCGAGGCGAAGCCGAGGCATACAATCCCACGAGGTGGGATTGTATATTGTATACAATAAAAGTGTTGTGCCAGAGGTACGTACTATATTTTATACAACAAAGGAGAAAAAAAGTGATTTGCCCTGCGAGAGCAGGACAAAAAAGTACACTTTTTTACCCTGCGTTGTATAAATATAATATTCCTTTTTTTATTTTGAAAAAGCGTTAAAATTGGCGATTTCAGAATAATTCACTATAATCGCTTATAACGAGCTATATCGAGCTGACAAAAAAATCCCTTAGGAATATATTAATCAGTGCTACTACTATCGATGTTGGTAGTCAAATTTTTGACTATTTGTTCAGTGTGACACAGTGTCATTTAAACATATTTCAAAACAGATGAATAATATCTAAACACACTGATCAACCAGATAATTCATAAATATTCAATTTTCAAAGTTGTTTAATTATTGTGAAGTATGCACGTGAAAAACCTAAGTTCGAATCTGGTCGCGGAAGCAAGTTTTTTCTGCGTATGTAATGCGTCTATCTAAATTGATAGTGAACGTTCAAAGTAGATCGTAAACGCCTAACAGCGCAGCGTTTATATTCAACATTAAGCGTGTTCTTCCAATTCTTCAGCGTTTATGTTAAATGTTCAGCGTAGATGCTCGAAGTTGAGCATCAACGCTGAATAGTTTAACGTGTACTCCCAAGTGTTCAGCATATATGTTCAACGTTCAGCGTAGATGCTCGACGTTGAGCATCAACGCTGAATAGTTGGGCGTCTAATCCCAACTATTCGGCGTATATGCTCGACGTTGAGCATATATGCTGAATTTTGAAACTAAACGCTCGTTATTGAACACATATTCTGAAAATTCGGCATATATTCTCGAAATTGGGCGTATTTTCTCATTAATTGAGAGTTTTTTTCATAAGGAAAAACTTTATTTTTTTTGAATTTATCTATTTCTGGCCTTTTTAGAAATTGTTACGTTGTTCAAAATCAATCAGATCATAAAAGGCGGTCTTAAAAATTCAAGACAAGAAATTTGAGAAAATAAATTTTTGAATAATACATACCCTGATGGTTGAAATCCCATTCTGGGCCAGAATGGGAAAAATCCCATAATGGGTTTTTGCTATAGTAAAAGCATATGATTTCACTTTGTGTCCATTCACATTTCTGTTTTTTTTTTCCATAATGGCTTCGCATCTATCAGGGTATTAGCAATGTGTGATGTTTTAAATAAAAATTTATCCACTTCCTCAATTTATAACGGTTTTTTTAAGATTGTAGGTAGCTTGAAAAATGTTTCATAATGTCCAGGCTATTTCTATAGTAGAACATCGTCGTTTTTGTTTCAGGAATCCTTTTTCTTGTGGATATACGTTAACTTTTTGTTATAAAATTCATTGCTCGTTATACGCTTCATTGACAGCATAACCATCTCGAAATACGCTAAGTCGACGGAAGCCCGAAAAAAAACCACGTGAAATAGCCAGTATTGCATCGCCCAAGTATGTTGAAAAGAGCCTTTTTCCACGCGAGGTTGAATAAAAAGGTTTATAAAGCAGTCCTTACGATTTTCAGAAACTTCCAAAATTAAACGCTCAGATAGTTGATGGAATTTGAACAGACAGTCGAATGTGTTAAGTAAAATAATACAAATATTACTCTTCGTTTAGTATTTATCACAACTAAAGCCGTTAAACAGCAATCATGAGCAGGAGAGATTTTTTGGAAAAATATATGCGACACGCTA
Source organism: Platygaster orseoliae (assembly GCA_030522825.1). NCBI lineage: Eukaryota > Metazoa > Arthropoda > Insecta > Hymenoptera > Platygastridae > Platygaster > Platygaster orseoliae. The sequence goes on from JAPYZL010181123.1 coordinate 11,778, forward strand.
AACAAAAATTCCATCATGTCGATCTTGTACAAGTGCTTTCAAAGGTCGACCAATCTTGAATCTTGAACGATGTGGTTAAGATAGCTCGATTTTTCGATTTTTTCGATTTTAATGTAATACGACTTTTATATTTCAGAGTCACAAATGTTTCAAATACATATTTTTAGTATTACGAAATTCGATGTACATACGTGATTTTCTAATAACTGTGGTTTAGTTTCTTGGCCATTGTTAAGTATCATTCGTATTTTTGAATATATGTGTACATTCTAAAGACCTTTTAAATGTACTTATTGACTGTCATGAAGTTTTCTACAGATCGATACCTCTAAAATGAGACTTATAGAAATTAAAAATATTTTTATTGTATTTGTAGCAGAAAATATATACTCAGATTTCGAGCATTTTATATATCCACGGAATTATTTTTACTTGGCGTTATTTATGAAATGTAGTATTGAGTATGATATCAACAGACCAAAATAAATCTTGAAATAATTTGCAATATGGTAATGAATGTGATAAACGGGATCGATAGAGAATTTTTAATTTTTGTTTGTAGTTGAAAGGCAAATTAATTAACATTTTGGAAAATTACAAGGAAGAGGTCAAAAAAAAGTACTTAAAAAAGTATATTTTACTGTTTATTTAAAGACAGGACAAAATGCAAGTCACATACGGTTTCATTCAACCTATATCATGTCGATCCGTCTGACCACACTCGTCAGATTTAGACTCATCAAATTCTTCATCCTCGGACTTAAAAGACCATTCATTCTTAGACTCATTAGACTATTCATGCTCAGACTTAACAGACATTTCCTGGTCAGAACTATCATCAGTTTCAAAGAGTTCGATTTCATCGCTCAACCAACACTGATTGATCTTTTCGT
>JAPYZL010181131.1:0-15790 GCA_030522825.1 Platygaster orseoliae
GGTATTCAGACACTGAAAGCGATATCTTTCTGAAGCATATTATCGCGGGAATATTGAATGGTTTTTTGTCCGGATTTTGGTGGCGCACCCTGTATACATAAAATACGTATAAATTTTCATTTACTAGACTAACTTCAAAATCAGCCAGAATCAATGAATATATTTCGAAACAAAATTGCAATTTTTTTTATTTTGTTTTATAAACTCAACAATTTTTAATTGTTTGCAATAACATCTGAATACTACTTCGGAAATAGAATTAAATAAAAACCATTTAAATAACAAAGTCAAAATATTTTCTTCAAAATAAGTTATTCGATTTCTATACATAGAATATTCATTCTAAAGGGCAAAACAGCAACAAAATATCCTTCTATGACATTACTGAAAATTGGTCAATAAATTTCATTATCCCATCAAATTTTCATTTATCCAATTACTTCTGATCCAAAACAAAAAGGGAAAATCTATTACCCTAACTCACTCACTGACCAGAAAATTTCAATAATCAATTTCAGCAAAAACCTTTTTCCAAAACCAAATTTTGAGCTTAAAACCATTCTACTATTAAACTGAAACAGATCATAATTCGATCATATACATTCCACAAATTAAAATCCTTTTATCATGATTATATTTTCTCTGCAAAAACTATTTTTTACTTGCCCAAATTTTATTTCATTACAAATTTTATCTGCAGTTCGTGATTTACTGAGAAGTATTCACATAATTGACTGCAAAACACCGTTTCATCTTCGCTGAACGATTCAATGACTCGGATTCAAGTTCTTTAACTTCGGTAATGAATGCTCTTGATTACACGCTCCAATTTAATCGACCGGCTATTCACCTACCCGATCTTTTGATGTGACACAGAAGCCGCCTACGACGTGTATGGTGCGACACGAAACTACAGTGCACGCACGTCACAATATGTAAGGGCCTTTCCAGTCGCATTTCGCATTTTAATAGATGCATGCACGTTAATCAAGCAGTCAATTATTACTGCAAACATGGAAACTCCGGACGCACGTGGCACGACGAAACACGAGATTATGTTTATTCAATGAGTTTGACAACAAAGTCAACTTATTCATTAGGGGGGGGGGAGGCGCTGTTGAAGATTGGATGGCTGAATTTAATTAACATTGAACATTTCAGGAATTTTTTACCCTTATTAAAATTATTCGGTTAGATTAGATTTCGATTTCTACCTTTAATATTTGGTAATAAAAACTTTCAAACCTTTCAAGCCTCAACAATAAACAGAATAAATAACGAAAAATGATCATTTTTAAATTAATGAATTCAAAATCCAGTACTCAGTAAATTCCATATAAACATAGATTATTCATCCAAGCCTTCATCTTTTTTCACCAAAAGTCAATTTTTCATGCACAGATATCAACGATCATAAATAAAAAGTATAGCCTAAATCATTGCAATGGAGATTTAGATCGAAAAACGAGCATTTCACGCGATTGCACGGTTTATCGATTCTATTGAACTTGTGCGTGTTGTCCCAGAGTCACCGCGACTTCCCATTCTATTCCCGTAATTGTGTCACGTAATATGCTATTAATACGCGCGTGAATCTACGAATTAATACGACTTTAATGTCGCGACTTCTAATGCTCGCGGCCCTATGCACGCCGGCAAATGAGATTTCGCAATTACATCAATGTGTTTTTTTCACACCCGGAGAACTGAAAAAAATTTCCTTCCAATTTAATTCCAGAACCAAGAATGAAGCAGCTTCATATTTTTAGAAACCAAGACTGAGGCTTTTGATTACGTTTATTGAAATACTATAGAAAATTTTTTTAATAAAATTTCAAGTGTTTTTTCAATTGATGTTTGAAAAAATCTTTCAGTAAACAATTTTTCTGAGAAATTTTCTGCTTTATTTTGACCAACAGAATATATATAAATTTTATCATATGTACTTTTTCATTTATGTATTTATATATTTTTTGCATTTAGGATTAAATTACTTGCCAAAACTTTTCACTTGTATATCCACCTAGAAACATTTAAAAATTTATATTGGATTCGGATTTACGAACAAATTACTAGGAAGAGCTTGAAAAAAGTATTGAAAAGGTTTTAGTACTTGAGAAAAATTTCGCCCTGAAAGAATGTTCGCAACGTTATGAAAAAGGGGAAGTATCTCTATACGAAAGTAAGCGTGTCTGACAATATCGCGTGACGACTACTGAAGAATCCTGATTTATGAACGGGAAACTTTTTCTTTGAGTACAAGGCTTTAATTAATTGTTTAAGTTTCGACAGAATGCATTTGTTTAATGTATTTTCATTCTCTTTATTATGGATTTTTGACAAAGAAATATTTTTTGGAATTATCCTATTTTATACCTTAGGTCTTAATTTTCTATGAATTTACAAAACATTTCACTGATCTGTGCAATTTTGAAAATTTTCAGCATCAGAATCTAATGCAGTAATCGATTATTCTGAAAATAGCATCAAATTACGAAAATTTTGATTACTTTTTATAACTTTTATAAATTATACGAAATTTAGTGTTCAACAAATTTCAAAAACTGCCAAAATTTATATACTTTTGATTTTTTTTTTACATCTGAAACATATATATGGCAAAAGTTTTTATAATCCAGTACAGTCGGAAAGTATTAAAACAAAATGAAAAAAGTTGTTTTTGTCAGTCTATTGTATCATATTTCAAGAAATTATTCACATATTTGCAATTTCTTGTATGTTCAACGTAGATTCATGATTTGAAGACATGTTTAATAAATTGTACTGAAATTTCCTTCAAATTCATAAGAAAACAGCCTATAGCCAAAGTCGTGAAAAGTGTCTACAACTGCCGTATTTACTTTTCAGCTGTTTTTCACACATAAATCGATTTGGCTGCTGTTCAAAAAGTTACATGTCAATCTTTAAACAAAAAAAGATAGTAATATCGTGTCTGATGCATTAAAGTCTCGTGAAAAAACGGAAGTCTGTTAATTTGATAGTCGTTGCGTCTATGCATAATTGTGCCCGCTTATTTGTTGAAATAACCTCAGCATTGTATTTTTTTAGATTGAAAATAGCCAAGCAAAAGGAACTATCTATCGAGATTCGAGCCCAAGTCATTATTTTACAGAAAACCGGAAAAAACTATCGAGGAATAGCCAAAATATTCAAAATTTCTCTGTGTTCAATTCGTACGGCTTTGAAAAGATATCGAGAAACTGGACAAAATATGAGCAGAAAACGATCTGGTCAACCGAGAAAAACAAATCAAAAAATCGACAACAAAATATACGCAATAAGTAAGGCCAATCGGCAAAAATCTGCATCAAAAATTCGTGCTGAAATCGATGAAGACTTGGATTCACCAATATCGTTGACGACAGTCAAAGGCCGGCTAAAAGAAAAAGGTATGATTGGACGAGTTGCTGTCAGAAAGCCACTTCTACGACCAGTAAATAAATAAAAAAGACTGAAATTTGCTCAAGAACATGTTGACTGGACGATTGATTAGTGGAAATCAGTTTTATGGTCAGACGAATCAAAATTCGAACTTTTCGATAGCCATCGGCGTCAAAATGTTCGCAGAAAAGTCAATGAAAGATTCAAACCAAAGTGTATTGTGCCAACTGTAAAACATGGTGGTGGCTCAGTGATAGTTTGGGGCTGTTTTAGCCACGCTGGCATTGGTAAACTAAAAAAATTGATGGAATTATGAAAAAAGAACAGTATCACAGTATACTTCAACGCCACGGAATACAATCTGGCATCAATTTAATTGGTCGTGGATTCATTTTCAACAAGATAACGTTCCGAAACATACATCAAAACTTTGTGCTTCTTATTTGGAACGAAAAAAAATGGCAGGTGACCTTGATATAATGGAATGGCCACTGCAATCCCCCGATTTAAATCCCATCGAGCTATTGTGGGAAGAATTGGACCAACGTGTGAGAGATCTAAAGCCAATAAGCCTTCCTGGTCTCTGGGATTGTTTAAACGAAGCGTGGAATAATATTCCATATCAAACACTTGAAAAACTCGTCAAAAAAATGCCGAAATAGTGCGCTGCAGTCATCAAAGCAAAAGGTGTCCATTTTCAAGAAAATCACTTGAAGTAACATAGTCACTATTTCCTTATAAATTTCAATGAAAGTTTCAGTAAAATACTTTAAAAACGTTTTCGAACCATAAAGCTACCTTAAATGTACAAAACTACTGCGAATATGTAAATATATTTTAATAAATTGTACGATAAACTGACGAAAACAACTTTTGTTATCTTGTTCTAATACTTTTCGACTGTAGTAATTGTACGAATTACTCAAATAGAAGATAAATGATAATCTTGAAAACTTCGTGCTTCAAGTGAATGATGGCATTCTTAATCTGAGTTTTCAAGATTTTGATTCCAGGAAATTTAGTGGCTTCTTCATTCATTTTAAAAAAATGAGAAGAGTTCAATGTACCATATAACCCACGTAGTCGCATCGAATTTAAAAACTTTGCCTTCACTTCCGAAGGGATTTTAACCAAACTCCGAAGGTAGTGTGTTCGTGACTTCTTGACTAACGAAAAACATTCGAAAAAATTTCCAAGATACTAAATAATCAAGTACTATTTTTGAGGAATACATGAAATTTGCCATTTCAAATATATTATTATTCAACAAATAAATATCAATTTACCAAGATTTATCTCTACAAAGTCCGAAAAACTCGTTTCACTTGTGATCGATAGCGTGAAAAATCAGCTTCTCCTCACCAAGAGGAAAGCTTCTTGCAAAAAATATCTGAGCAATCGGTAAGCGCAGTCCATGCCACTGAATGTTAAAAAGAGATCTTCACGGGAAAAAATTACGCTCGTTGAGCATGGCGTTTGCTAAGTGATAAGTTTGCGCAAACATTGATTGTGTGCGAGTCAGAAAGAGAGAGCGGTGCTCATTCGCAAATATTGACCGTTCGTTTAACTTCGAAATCCCCTCGTATTAACGGGCGCACCGGTCAATGAAGTAGCATAATTTCATACAAATTAGCGCGCGTGCGTTGCAATTTTCATGATTCAAAAGCAGAAAAAAAAATCTTTCGAAGATCGTGACGGTGAATAACACCTACATGTTTAACTTGAAATAGGATGTCATGCAATCGAAATAAACGCGGATAGAGTGACTTGCCACGGAAGAATTTCTGGTTCAATGCCAGAATTTTCTTCAACAGTATGAAAAGAAGAAAATCTTTAAAGGAGTAGAAGATATAATTTTTCATGTAAATGTGTTTTGAATATAATTGAAAAAATTTCATTATCTAAATTTTTAGGGTTGATGAAATTCATTTACTTAAATGTAGGTGAAGTAATTGTTTGATATTTTTGTATGTTTTTAACTGCAAAAGTTTTGAAGTTGAAAAATTTTCCTCAACTTTTGGAAAGTATAATTTTAAAGGACAATTTTATGATTTATAATATAAAAGTTTAATTGTTTACAAAGTTTATGAAAATCTAATCATGGTTGCTGTCATTGCAGTCTTTCAGCAAGTCAAAACTTTACTTAAGAAAAAAAACTATACCAACTTACATAAAAATACATTTTTATAAATCACGACATTCGAAAAAAAAACTCAAAAAACTCCCAAGTATTTTTCAAAATTAAAATACTTAGTTATGAATGTCAAATATTTCTGAACAATTTAATAATTTGGGTACCTTTATCAGATATTTGCAAGTCATAGCGTAAAATATTTTACGCCAGAGAAACTGCGAAACCTCATATTGGATAATTTTAAAAGCATGTTCAAGTCCAATACGAATCAGTAGCACCGATTTTATGAATTCCGAGAACCGTGTAATCAATACTGCTGCGATGAAATTTTTCCTCTTCCTCTTATTATTTAAAAGAAAAACATCTCAAAATAACATAATGGTAGATGCGCTTTTTACGAGATTATTCGCGTCGAACAACATGAAAAGAGTTCGTGAAAATGACGTAAATGCAAATTATGCCAGGTTTCATTACTGCGCTGCAATGTAGGGTAAAAAGTAAATACAACGACGAAACCAATATTACTGTAAAAAACAGTGAAATAATTGGAAATATAAGAAAAAATTTGCATTGTTATTTCTGATGCTGAGGTGAATAAAAAATTCAGATCAGAATACAAAAAACATTTACGTGTTGATTCATAATTTCAAATCATTAGCTGTAATTATGTTTTTTGCCAATTTTCATAAAACTTCATTGAAGTTATGACTTGAATTTTCAGAAATCTTTTACCAAAACTTGAAAAATTTCATCAATTTCATCGCTATTAAGTCATGTGTTCATTTGAGTGTCTACACGTTGTTCTAAGACTGTAAAAATTTTATCAAAATACATCAAATTTTGAACACAAAGAAAAAAAATTTTATTTACGATCGTTTTCTCACTTTCACGAATTCCAGTAATTTATTTGATGCTTTTACAAAATATTATCAATCATTCTTTATTCTCTCAGAAACTTGTAAATAACCTGAAAGTTTTTTCAATAATTAAGACATAGTGTATAATTTTACAGATATCCTCTTTTTCATTGTTCGATATTTTGTAAGTGACAACATGCCAAGAGTGTCAAATTCAAAAAAATGTGATTCAATTAATAATTAAAAATACAAATAGGCAGACCTTATGTGTAGTTTTTATCAATACTATGACAACACTTTTAAAAAAATGTAAATTTTTCATTATAAATTTTATTTTTCACTCCAAATTCACAACCAACACTGTTGATATTGTGTACAGAAAAAAATGGATTTGCTGTATCAGCAAAAAGATGTGCTGTTTCAACACAACTTGACAGAACAAATTTTTTTTGCAGCAATAGCTTTTTTTTGTTGCAACGACTATGCAATGAAATCAATTTAAATTGAAGTCAGTTAAAATTGAAATCAATTAAAATTGAAATTGAATTCAAATTGAAATTTAAAATATAATAGTAAGATTGAAAAATTTGAATCAAAATATTAAAATTGAAAATTTTTAATTAAAGAATTAAAATTTTTAATTTAAAATTAAACTATAAAAATTGAATTAAAATTAAAATTTTAATAGTTTCATTAAAAATTTTTAATTTTAAATTAAAATATTGAAATTGGAAATTTTAAATTAAAATATCAAAATTGAAAATTTTTAATTAAAATATTCAAAATAAAAATTTGAAATAAAATATTCAAAATGACAATTTTAAATTAAAATTAAATTAAAATAAAAAAACTTAAAATGAAATTTTAAAGTAATAGAATGAATCAAAATTCAATCGAATTAAAATTAAAATTGAAATCAATTAAAATTGCAATTAAATTAAAATTGAAATTGAAATCAATTAAAATATGCAATAGCTATCAATTAAAATGTTGCGTTAATTTGACTGCATTTGCTTAAAATGCATTAAGTCCTTTCGTGTCTATGAAAACGTTTTTTCTCTCAGAAGTAGAAGAAGAAACAAAAATTATTTGCCGTCCGGTTCACGATAAGTGTTAAAAAATCGCCGCGATGTACGATGAAAGCGGAAGCGTCGTCGTCATTAGTATAATGTCGCAGTTTGCGTCGTGCACAGTGTCACCTCGAAATAGCAGTCATTTATAAAACGAAGTAGGCTCGCGACGTATGTTTCCACTGGTTTCCACCGTTGAATTATCACCCCCGATGCCATTGTCGAGATTATTTTTTCAGTCTGCCCTATGTGATTCGCGAGGAAACAACTCGGGACAAAACTTTTCCCTGGAGTTTACAAGAAAATGACTAGTCTGTAATCTTTTTTTCGCATTGGAAGTCATCATTTCTCAGTCAACGATCACGCGATGAAAAAATCAGCAAGCTATGCATTACTTTAGATTTAGAAGTAATAGATTTGGTATAGTTGAAAATTTATAAAAGTTACTGTTGCTGCAATTCAATTGTCCTGCACCAATGCTAAAAATACTATTCATCAGAACAACTTTCATCGAATTTGATTCTTCGAGTGAATTTGAATATGCCAAAAACAAATAACAATATTTAACGGAATACATGTTTTTCGGAAAACTCCTCCCGAAAAATTTTTAAGCGTGAGCCTATTATCGAATTTAAAAAAATTTAAACAAAGTACAATCTGTTTCAGGAAATCATCACAACTATTTTTCCATTTGCATAACGCGTTTTCAAAGATCTTTTTTAAACGTCCACTAGCTTGGTTATAAAAGCTAAAAGTTAATTCGACCTTAAAGAATTTTCCGCACAAAGACGAATAGAATTTTCCCCTAATTTTCACCGACTTTGCCATCGCTACACGAGTCTTGTCGTTAAGACAAAGTCGTCCGTCGCAAACAATTCACCTGGTGTAACACGGGATAAACGGGTTACGAAGAGCGTGAGAAAAGTTGGTCGCTTAGGGAAATAAGATCGCCCTTAGAAAAAACGCCTTGATCAATGACTATCAGGGATCCCAGGCATCGGCTCGCGAATCATCCGACAAAGTGTTTCCCAAGTTCTCTCACGTTAATAGGATTTCGCAAAGACCGGAAAAACTCAATTGTCGTTATTACACACTTCGAGTACCAATGTTGGAAATACGAAGAGGGAAATACTAAAATCATCGGAATTTCAACCTGTTGAAAAGCGACCTAACAGTTTTCAATGAATATTCATCAGAATGGAAATTCTTTCAGTGCTTTTGCACGTAAAGGGAAAAGTTTCCTAGGATAAACAAAATGTTACTCTTTTCACCCTTCTATACAACATTGTGTGTACTGCTCAAAGTAGACATAATTTATCGATGAATTTTTGATTTAATTACAAATATAAATTATATGATATTTGACTACGATCACTATATTACACTTATTATTACCTTAAATAATATATTATAATATAATAATATAATTATAGTATTTTTATTCAAGAAACCATCAAAATAACATTTTCAATACTTTTTTTCCTTTACAAAAATATTAAGATCATCAAAAAAACTTTTTTTCAACGCAACTACCACAAACCGCGTTTATATAATATTTACGGCCGTTTCGTGGTCAAGACACATTTTTTATAACAAACACATTTGAATTAGTAAACTTCTAGAACTTAACCTGTCAAAAATGAGAATATTTTCGTGTAAATTTCAATGGTCATTTAAAAAAAAAAGACCAGCATAAAAACAGAATCTGAAATTTACATAAATCACTATCATTCTGTGAGTTGTGTTTAGTCTAAATAAAACACTTGTTATAACCGCAAAAACATTTTTGCGATTCGATGATCTGTTCAGAATAGAAGGAAACTCTGTAAAGCTGTTAATCAAAACCGAGAGAAATAATGGGTAAAGTGATCTTTTCTATGACGCGCCAACTCCAATGATGAATGGAAAAGCAATATTTCGGTATCGCTTTATTGCCTCGGGCGCGATAAAAATAAATTGACTGCGCGGTATTTACATGGATTTTGATTGAGTCCGAGGGACCTTTTGATCGAGTGATTCCATCATTTTCCCAACAAGTTAAATAAACATTTTCTGGTCGTGCTTACCAGTTTTCAATTTTAAATTAATAATTTACTTTGAAAACAATTCTTTAAATAATAGTAAAAAGTGTTTGAATGTGGAAAAACAGAATTAGTATTTTTCAAACATTTGCGTTGTTCATTTTTCAGCGATCAAACCCCTCCACATTCAATCAAAAACACTCAACGAAAGGACTGCAATTGACACATCTTTTTCCCTCTCGAACAGTTTTCAATAAAACGTCAATAAGTAAAATCGTTGCAATGTAATTAACCGACAACGAAACGAGTATTGTCGCTGACAACGAAAACCACAGGAAAAGACGACAAGAAACAAGCATAAAATATGAGTGAAAACAATAGTAGAAAATTAAAGAAAAAAATATATATATATAGAACACAAAACGAATCTAAAATTAATTTGAAAAACTATAAAAATTATCATAGTACTTGGAGTTTTTCAAAATTTTTTTTTACTTCAATTACGGAAATAATCATTATTACTTATATTTCACATACTTCATTCGTATCATACATGAATAAATGTATAATTATAATCATCCACATTTTATTGATTTTATTATATTTTTATAGAAACGAGAAGTTAATCTTTGAATGCAAGATCAGTCACAGACGCGGAAATGGCCAAAATAGTTTTCTGCTTCTATCAAAGTGAGATTGTGCATTACCCTTTACATTTACGGTTTTGCTCGTAAATGCGACGACGCAACGAGCAGCAACGAGAAACTTTTACGTCAAGACGACTCCTTTAAGCAGCACTCCGAATATCCGCGGGAGTATTTGAATAGACACTTGGTTCGGCAAAAGACCAGATTTGACAAAATTGCTTCTGCTTGTATTTTTCCAAAAAGACCTTGCAAAAGTGGATCATTCACATCACAGAACACGAATCAAATGAGGAAGTTCAAACGAAATTAACCAAGTTGAAATAGTTAATTCCCCTAAATTTTCCACAATAATGAAAATTCAATGAATTCTATGTGCATTTACTTCCAAGTTTTTCTTTGTTCTTTAATTATATTAATTGCAGCGATTTTTTGTCTTCTCTTTTTAACTTTGATGCTAAATAATTTCAATTCAGTAAATTTTCCTTAATCGGATAGTACGATTCTTTTGAGTTTGAAGTCATTGCTTAATTAGAACAGCAAACTTTTCTCTCAAGATACCTCTTTATCCGTCAAGAACATTCTTTGTTGTACTGTTTTGTCAAAATTAAACAACTCGCCGTTTTCAAACTTGGAAACCAACAAAGAATACTTTATCCTGGAAGACGTCGAACTACTAAAAAAAAAGATTTCGCTGCTCAAAAAGCTTATTGTCTTGATCATCTTAATGCAAAGACGAAAATAGATTCTTCCATACCTAAAGAGAAAAATCTGTGATGGTAAAACTATAATTGTAAGAAAAGCAGCAACAAAACTATTTTGTGTTCTATTCGCATATGAAATTCCAATCGATTTTGGATTGTTACTTCCAACTTCAATACACCGACATTTAATCACGTTTGTTAGTAAAGAAAAATCTCACTTTGAGGATTGAATTTCATTGCTCAGCATTGTTTTCTCAGAGTTCAAATTAAATACAGTCAAGGAGCTTCCAAGTTTCTCATTAAAACTAATTGGGGATTGATTTTGTACACGTTTCTGTGCTTCGCCATTTCTCCTATGCGATTTAAATAAATTTTGTTTGTTGTTTGAGATATTCGAAGAACATCTATTAAAAATTTTCTGCCCAAAAAATGATCACACATACAATCATGGCACCAAAAATACTAGCAAACCTTTTGCTGGAACGGGCAATCTGCAGTAAAAAGTCAAAGCTGGTAAGAATGTTAACTTTTTAATTATTGTGCTTTTACGAGTCGTGCAAACTACCCGATTAATAATTATGAGTGGCTACAACGAGGTAATTTTTTTGAATAAGTTCGTTAGCGAGTATGCGAGGCATAAAGTATGACTCAATTAAGCTCGAGTCACGGGTCATCGGATACTTCATTGCCCTAGAGTAGGTACATGTTTCATCATATTATTATAATCATCAACGATTTTGAAACTAATTCTGAGTTTTCTAATTTTTTTTTCAAATTCTGTTTTTGAAAACCTTGATCAAACTTGTCAAACAACGCGAAGTTTTCAGTGAAGCTTGAAATAATTGCAAAGTGTTTTTAAACGATGAAGAAAAACTTGAAACGATAGAAATAAACAACTTGTTATAAAAATATGTTCTGAAAGTAACAATAAAATTGTGAATCGTGTCATGTAGCGAATAAAATGTTTTGCGAGCAGTGGAAGAGATTGCGGTCGTTTTTATTACCGAGGCTTAATGAAAGGTGCACAGAAACGGACGATAAAAATTTCGAATTTCTTTTCAGACAAGTCATAATGCATTTTTCTTTGACAACCTTCAAAATGTGTCAGTAAAAAAAAATGAGCAAGAAGAAAATATTTTCTGCAATGAATATACGTATTATTCTTTTATGACTTATTAAAAATGTCAATAATCACGTGTTAAATATATTTCTCTATTCAACTCAAAAAAAAAAAAAAAATTATTGAAAAAATTCAAAATTCAAAAATGTTCTTTTCTTCCTCTTTACACCCCAACGTTTTTTCTTTGAAAACTCAATTCCCAAGACTTGGCGACGTAAAAACGACACATGCATAAATAATGAGCAGCTCCGGATTTCCGTATCTATCGCGAATAATGAGAAAACTTTAAACTCCTCAACTAAAAGTCTCGGGAAATGCATCATTTTCACAATATCCACGCGGGCTTTTATCCTTATTAATATATAATTTTCCGTACCTACTTTGTCAAATTTTTATTTATGTGATACAATATATCAATAAAACGAAGATAATTTTTACATTTCGACATTAAAAAAAAAAACTCTGTGTCAATTTTTCTGACTAATGATATTTCCTGTTATCAAATCCTATCTCTAGAATTCAAGAGTGCATTCTTCACTGTAAAATGTACTTTGAAAATAGTCTCGAGGAAATTCCGATTTTCCGCGGCATTGGAACTAGCGCTTTTGCGATTATTTCACTTGGTCGCGTCTTTTGGCGACGGAGCGTGGCTTTTCGCGGGGCTCGAAAGCTCGGTGATCGCAACTTGTTGCAATCCGAGTTTCCCGGGAACGCGGTAAAGGCATTAAACGGCTTTGGAAGCTTTCCAAAACCGCCAGGATATGGTTTACTGATAATTATATGGGATTCAAGTGCACCGTTCGCGTGAATTAATTATATTTGTTCATACGTGGAAACGTTATCGCGTGGAGCTCGACTTGAATTTTTTATTCCGATTACACGGGTTGAGTTTAATGTATGTACTTGTTCAACAGAATTACGAAATGTTAAATATCACGATGTGGGTAGTTCTTAATAGACTATTTCCCAATTTTTTACACATTTGAGTCTTTTTTATGAATATTCACTTATTCTTCGTCCATTTTATTCTTGGTAAGGGATATTTTCATGAAAAAGATGTTTTGACGGACACAATTTAACAAACTTCTAAAACAATTATTTTATTAACTTCAGGAATATTTATCACATGAGCACATTTTTCAATTTTAAACATAAATTTAAAAAAAAGAAAATTAAGAATTATTTGAACTTTAATGTTAGGATTTACATTCACTTACCTTCAATATATAGAATATAAAACATCAATATATTCAATTAACGATTCAATATTCAAAAGTCTGAAGATTTTGAAAATGATCTTTTAAGGGTATGCAGAAGCGGTTCTCATTGTGTCTCCCTTACTCTCATACAGTTACCGTTCTATCCGTCTCTGTTGCACTACAGTAAGTTCCGCATACCCTTAACTAAGGGACAAAATAAAAATTTTTTTTCTCTATCGCTGTTTCAAATCATGAGAAATATAATAAGAAAATCCTTTAGATTCTGAAATTTCCTAGATGACTATATATAAAAAGAAATTTTTCAGTATCTTGACTTAATTCTAAACCTATGATTCGTTAAGTATACCGCATTCTCCAAGGGAATAATTATAATTACATTCTCGAATAACGTTTCCAGATTGCGGACTAAGCAACGACGTAATATGAAAGCTTGCATTCAAATAGAGTTACGTACACCGAGTTAATGACGTATTGATTAATTAACGATATTGAACTCCAGTGAAATCACGATTCCTGTTTGATTTTGTGGACCGCAAATGGTGTAAACATTTCAAATTTGATGAAAAGCACAAAAAATTTTTAAGATCTCATTTTTCGATTCCAGAATAACATTTACTGGGAAATGCGAAGGAGTTTTTTTATCGAAAATAAAAAAAAAGTTTAAATTGGAAAAATTTTTTTTTAAAATATTTTATAATATTCTTGAATATTATTAGGATTTTGAAAGGTTATTAAAACAAGCGGTTTTAAAAATTCAACACTATTCAAATCAGCATTAATAAAGATATTTTTGAATGCACAAGAAATATCAACTTCAAAATCAAATTTCAAAGAATCCAAAAATTTCCTCATTTTCGTACATTTCGATATTTTATGCTATTTCGACATAACATACAAAATGTAAGAGTACTTTTTTTTCTATTGTGATGTCTAAAACTCGTTTATGTAACGATAATGTTCCGACGAATACGAAAATTTCAAAACGAGCTGTAGACGAGTTAAAGCAATCCCACATTTACTTTCACTTAAATATTACACTGTATAAAATACAACATTTTCTTTTTTTTTCTGTTTTCAAGGTTGCGAAATTGTTCAGCTTCGTGTGGGAGATGGGAATATTCCTTTGTAAATCGGTACACTACATGCAAAGCGTTTCAGCGATTTGCTCGGTTGTTACGCTCACGGCGATGTCAATCGAAAGGTAATGCAATTTCATTGTCGTAAAAAAAATGTATTGGATTATTCATTGAATTGAAATAAACCTTTGATTTGGATTTATTTTGAAAACTTTTATATGTCGTCAATAAAAATTTTTACTTGACAGTCAAAGTAAACGCTCTTTATTTCAATACTCAACAAAATAAAGCGTAGTAAAAAAGGAACAATGACTTTATCACATCTTCAATATAATAAAAGAGAATGAAAATGAAAGAGAAAAGTCCGAGTCACAAGATTGCATGTCATGGCGTATTAGATGCTCTCGAGACATGGCATGTGCATTAGAACTTGAGAAGCTTCCATGGTCCCAAAGGAATGCTACATGCTTCAATTAATCGCACTGTAATACCCACTATGAATATTCACATACTTTGCTCATTGATCGAACATTTCATTGTTGCTAAACAATTAATTGTTCCTCAACGGATCCTGAATGTATATCTAAATTAATCGAATTGAAATAGAAATAGAAAAAAGAAATAGCAAGTTTCGCTAAACAAAAGGTAATATAATATAATATAATATTTTCACGTGATTCAATTAGCACTCGATTCTTCAAAACGATTGCGCTGTGCTAATTAAATCGTCCACTGCAAGTGAAAGCTGCTTACGCAAGCTTATTTATTCCACCCAATAATTTTTCTTTTCTTATATTACTCTCTACGATAAGCACTAAACCAATAATATTGTCCAGCTTTAATGCATCCAGGAATAAAATTTTCATTATAAATTCATTGCTCTTGATATCAATGAAATGTTACCAACTATGAAAGCGTAGATTTCTCTAGCATACATTAATTCTGATCAAAACTTTGCGAAACGAATTACGCTGATGGCAATCGTGAAAATTATCTTCATAGAACGTAGACGAAATAGTTGGCAAAAGTATATCATCCAGTTCGAGGATATTAGAGAAACGTTGGAAATTAAATTCGCTGGAATTCGGTGGATTAATCATTGCTCCAACGGAGACTTTAGTGTATCCATTCTTAGGACATAATGAAATAAAAAAAGATACGGTAAAAGCTTCTCTCGCTACTAAATCTCTGACTTAGACTCACGTCACGTTAATGCTGGTACATAAATAAAATTTTCATCAATGGCTAATGAATAAGAAGAGAAAAACGGGATATTGAAGAATAATTCTGAAGGTTATCTAATATTCATCAATAATTTGTTGATAAATCAAACGGATTTAAATTAATGAAAATTAATTGCTATGATGATTCGATGAAACGTTATTTAACACATCATTCAATAAGTCTCGGGACTAACTAGGAAAAAAACATTTCTTGTGGAAAATTTTTTTTATTCATCAACATAATCCCCTTGAAGTGAAATACAATCGTTCCAGCGCTTTTCTAACTTTTCGATGCCATGCTTGTAGAAGGATTTGTCCT
>JAPYZL010181187.1:0-21541 GCA_030522825.1 Platygaster orseoliae
TTGGTCCGTGGTTTTCATCCCCACTCCTCGTAATAGCGCGTTTATTGGTTAAATTTCAAACTCGAATATCTCCGCCAGTTTTGAGTTTCGCGAAAAGTTTTAGAGGACTTTTAGTCTTAGAAAAATCTGAAGAAAATTCATACAAATTATCGTCCGTAGTTTTTGATACACCCTATATACATATATTTACAATCGAATACATTTTTACACATATTATGCATGTGCATGAAATGGAAGGAACGGAAGAATGTCACTGAAGTTGAGAATCATCGACTTCAGAGGCTGAATTGTAATCCTCAATTGGGATCGACGACACTTCTACAGTTAAGTCGTTGGCTCGTGCACACTGATCGAAGAAAAATTGATTAATTATTTGAAAACGATTTAGGGGGCGCCATTATCAAAATTCCAACTAAGCCATTCTAACGACCACACTTACATCCATATTGAATATATAACATTCTCTTACTTATGGTATGTATGTGCATGAAATTAAAAGAACGATTAAATCTTACCAAGGTGCAGAAGCTTCGACTTCGGAGACTGAGTTCGTTTCCTCAACAGTTCTTGAAGACACTTCTATGGCCGAGTCGTTGGCTCGTGCACTGTTCGAAGAAAAATTGATTAATTATGTGAATACGAGTAAGGGGGAGCCGAGCCACTATCAAAATAATCCATTCTAACGACCACCCTTAAATATTAAAAATTTAATACTCTCTCACACATGGTATGTATGTGTATGAAATTAAAAGAACGAAAAATCTTACCAAGGTGTAAAAGCATCGACTTCGGAGGCGGCATTGGTTTCTTCAACAGTGATTGACGGCACTTCTATGGTGGAGTCGTTTGCTCGTGCACTAATCGAAGAAAAATTGATTGATTATGTGAAAACGATTTAGGAAGCATCATTATGGAAATTTCACCTAATCCATACTAACTAATACCCTTACATACATATTGAAAATCTAACATTCTCTTACACATGGTATGTATATGTATGAAACAGCGTTCGCAGATTTTTTTTCCTAGTGAGTACGACCGATCGTGATCAATAATCTGTTAATGGCGGGTCACTATGATCAATGGCCAATTGATCATAATGTTGGTATTTCTGAATACAAACCGATACAAACATTGATATTCGTGTTATTTGATGTTTATATTTTTTTTATTTAAAATTTGTAAATCAGCCTAACGATGTTTAATATTTTCATTTAAAAAATTGGTGAAAAATTGGCGAGGAAACCAAGAGTATTGTTTTTCGCCTCGAATCAAAAACTTCGTCTTTAAATTATAATAATTAAATTTTTGTGTAGTAAAAAACTATCCAACAATAATTTTCTTAGTTACAAAAAACACTTATTATGAAAATATATAACATTGCGAATTCAAGAATTTTAAGAAAAATGGATTTAAATGTATGATTTCAGCCAAAACTTTCATAAGTATGAAATGTAGGTCAATTTCATGAGTTGTTTTTCACTTTAAACATTTGCCACAAATAATGATTGAAGTCTTTGAAATTTTTTTAAAGTTTCAAATAAATCAAATTAAAAACTTTTCAGAAAGTTAATATAAATTAATTATTTTGGCCTCTATTTCATACAAATTGGATCATAAAATTAGGTCGTTCCTTTTTTTTTCTTATTTCGACATTCTAATAAGATGTATATAAGACGGGATAAACTGTTTTTCAAAACTCTTAAACAATTGATAATTTCAGAATTTGTTTTGTAAACTTTCAAATATTACGTATTTAAAAAAAATGAAAATTATGATGTATATATATTCATCATTTTTGCCAGTATTTGCATGAATAATAAATGAAGGTATTTTTCATAAAGTATTTTTTAAAACTCTTGAACAATGGATTATTTTTGAATCTGTTTTTTAATTTTTAAATGTTGCGATTGGAAAAATGTTTTTAGAATAAATACAAATATATAATTCATCATTTTTCATTGCCAGTATTTGTATTATAATATATGAAATGTAGGTCGTTTTCATAAAATGTAAATTGAAACTCTTCAATTTTATGATTTGGAATTTCGTTATATCTTTAAAATGTTAGGAATTGAAAATTTGTTTTCGTTTTTCCAAATAAATTGATCGTAAACACAAAAAGTAGGGTTAGGTGTTTCTGCATATATTCGGAACGAAAATACTCGAGCATCAGTGCACATCAGTGTTGCCAAATCAAAAAGAATTCTAAATACGGCGGCCATTACGGGATCAACGGGCGGTATCGGTCGTACTATTTGAGTACTACCGAGTGGGGGAATAGTACCACCGTCGTACTATCCCTTGTAGACATGTTTACGTAAACGCAGTGCTCACATCATGTAAACAGTTTACGTAAACATGTTTACGTAAAGTTCAGATGCTAGTGCGTCTGCAAGTTGACGTAAACTTTACGTAAACAGTTTACATACACTGTTTACCTGATGTTTACAGTAAGTTTACGTAAACAGTTTACATAAACAGTTGACGTAAATAGTTACGGAAATTGTTTACGTTAACCCATTGTAAACATCTGGTTAACAGTATATGTAAACTGTTTACGTAAACTGTTCACGTTAATTTGAAGTATACATCAGGTAAACATTAGGTAAACTTTAGGTAAAATTTACGTAAACTTTAGGTGAACATCAGCTAAACAGTGTATGTAAACGGTGTACGTAAACTGTTTACGTAAAGTTTACATCCACTTGCGGGCGCACCAGCATGTAAACTTTACGTAAACATGTATACAAGGAATAGTGTACTATAGTACCACGTCTGCGAACGCTGGTATGAAATTAAAAGAACGAAAAAATCTTACCAAGATGTAGAAGCATCGACTTCGGAGGCTGAGTTCGTTTCCTCAACAGAACTTGACGACACTTCTATGGCTGAGTCGTTGGTGGCATGTGCACTGATCGAAGAAAAATTGATTAATCATGTGAAAACGATTAAGGGGGAGCCATTATAAAAATTCCACCTAATCCATCAGAACGAGCACCCTTACATATTGAAAATCTAACACTCTCTCACATATGGTATGTATGTGTATGAAATTAAAAGAACGAAAAATCTTACCAAGGTATAAAAGCATCGACTTCGGAGGTGGCATTGGTTTCTTCAACAGTGCTTGACGGCACTTCTATGGTGGAGTCGTTTGCTCGTGCACTGATCAGGGAACAATTGATAAATTATGTGAAAACTATTTAGGGGGAGCAACTATCAAAATTTCACCTAATCCATTCTAACGACAACTCTTACATACATTTTGAATATCTAACACTCTCTTACACATGGTATGTATGTGTATGAAATTAAAAGAACGAACAAATCTCACCAAGATGTAGAAGCATCGACTTCAGAGGTTGCGTTATTACTTTCAACAGCAATCGAAGACAATTCATGTGCTTCATTAACATGTTCCGATTCGTCAGATGTTTCTTGTCTTCTATCACGAAGCATGTATAGAAACCTATAAATTTCAATAGAATAGAAATTGATAAAACAGATAGAAAAAACTACTCAGTAAATAAAATGTTATATGTTAAATGTTCATCTTCCCTTTAATTGCAAAACTGAAAATAGCTTTTGATTTTTCGGCTATCGACATAGAAATACAGCATCCACTATGTAATATACTATTGCGTGCCTAAGAATATGAAATACTGTGTTAAATAATCTTGCTTACACGAAGCCCACGAGTGCTGGAATAGTCAGAGCTGTTCCCAGAAAGAAAAATGCTCCAGGATAATAAGCTACAGTACTCTGGTAGAATATACTGTATAGAGTAGTATAGATCAAAGGACACATTGATTCCCAGAATCCATAAAAAGCATTAGCTTGACCTGAAAATCATATGCAAACAATCAAAAACTCAATTCACACGATCACTCTCTTCCAGTTGGACTTAGTTGCATTTGACTAAATTATGATGTTATTAGACTGTGATTCTGAGTGAAAAATATTTGTTTTTTGTATTGTCAATTTAGGCTAATTGATCGACACTTAAGTCATTTTTTATTAGGTACTGCGTAACTATCCTTTCGTACGACCGTGAATCACAAATTTGTACAAAAACACTACAAGAAAAGTTTATTCCTAATCAGTAAACATTATGATGTACCGTGTTTTAGAACTTCTCTCTTCCAATTTCAAAAAATAAATCCCAATTCTACATTTTCACGTTCTCCAAAATAGGAAGCAATTTTATACGCTTATGACAGATTCGTTCAAAAGTATTTTTCATCATACAGAACTTGGAACAAATTTTATATTTTTTTATACTTTCTTTTTAAAAATCAAAAGTAGCAGTTATATTTTTTATCGGCCATGGAAATGTATTCAGAACTTAGATTACACCAGTTATGAAAAATAAATGTTTCCTGAAAGTAAAAACACTCTACCCGACGCATCATGATTGTATGTGAAATTGTGAAATGATAATATGTTAATATTTAGTGTCAACAGAAAACTTGACTAGTGATCTATTCTAGAATAAATGATCCTTTGTTCTAAAGTAATGTAAAATTTTACCTAGTTGAGCTTGTGGAACTGATTTAGATAATATAGTTCTGTTGGCAATTGCGGCTACTAACTGCAGTAAATCAATGGTTTGTGCTGCAATAGTGAAAACGGGATAAGATTGAATTTCAATTGCTAGTCGTATTTTTAATGATCAATTTGCTTACCAATATACATGTCAGCTTTATTTTTAGCGAACGCATAGACCAAACTGGAAGCGATCTTGCCAATACAACTAGCTATTCCAATCAGCGCGATATCAAAGTTAACCGAAAAATATAGTCCAAACCCAACAAGTAAATAACCTGAAAATGAGTGTCACGGTCAAAACTTTGATACATTAACAATGTTTCAGTTTTTCCAAATCTTTTTATTTCTTGCATATCTCTCCAACGTTTTTAGATGCTAGATATACAATTGTATTGGGACCGTATCCTGTATAAGTTTTCTTTTTTTTATCATTCAAAATTCAAAAATTTAAATTACCGTTGTTTTTTTTATTGATTCATGCGGTTTTTATATACGTATATGTTAAGAGATATAAGGGAAGAAAAAATTCGTTGACTAATTCTGACTATGAAATATACTTAGAGAGATTGAAATTTACCAGCAAGGTTGGCTAGTGTACAGTATGTCGAGTAAGCGGCGTATTCCGAGTCTTCCCAACCAAGCTGCCGAAGTACGAAGAGACGCATAACAGACACTTCACCTGCAAACACAAGTGAAGCAAAGTTTAGCGAAATGTATAAAAACTTTGTAATCGCTTTCAGTGTAAATTTCAATTACGGTTGAAGATAATACTAAAAAATTCGTTTAGTAATATGATTGTCTGATTTTTCTTGTTTAAAGATATTATGGAGAGTCACACAGAGACATAGGCAGAAATAATTTTTTGGACGGGTTTTTAGCAAAAATATGTACTTCGCTCGGGACTTCGAAATTATAAATTTTTTAAAATCTGGATTCGAGAACACAATTTTCTGTAGAAAGTTTTTTTTTTTTTTTTGATTTTATTATACTTGCTTCTACTTATGTTACACTTATGCTATACTTATAACATTACTATAGGTATCACAAAGTGCACGAGAATTAGAAAATAATGATTCGAGAAAAAAATTTGATGTAGCCACTTGGCGAGCACGAGAGTACAAACTGATTTGCGTAAAAATGGGTCATTTTTTACAATTTTGAAATTTTTGCAATCTCCGAAATTTTCAAATGTCTGGCCACTTTTCAAATTTCCCTTATCAACCACATTTCTACAATTTCGAAAATTGCTTAACCCTCTCAGGCATACATTTTTCAGATAACTTTTTTTTAATGAAAACAGTCGGACTAGGGGTTTTTTGGAAACATGGCGTTTCCAACATGGCGGTTGCAACATGGCGTACCAAATTTGTATAATTTTGGTAAAAATTTGTTAATAGAGGTGTTTGGGGTCACTGATCTAATATATATAATCAGATTTTCGAAAATCAAGATAGTGGTGCTAATATGGTAGACAAAGTCTGAAATTTCAAAAATATCATGCAAATCGTCTACTCCAGTGTTTTTTCCGAATTCTCGTCCGCCATTTTTATCCGCCATTTTGAATTTTGCAAATCTGAGATCAAATTCGTAATCAGCGACCCAAAAAATCCATGGATAAGAATTTTCATTGAATTCCATTGTTTTTTTCGAATTCTCGTCCGCCATTTTTATTCTGCCATTTTTAATTTTGCGAATTTGCGCTCGGATTCGTAATTAGCGACCCAAAAAACCAGTGGAGAAGAATTTTTAACGAATTCCAGTGTTTCTCCCGAATTCTCATCCGCCATTTTGAACTTTTCATCAAATCTGAGCTCGGATTCGTAATCAGCGACCCAAAAACTCTGAGGATGTGAATTTTGAATTTATTCCACGATTTTGAATTCTGCGAAGACTTGCTGAGATTTGATTTCTAATCCAGTATTTTTTACAAATTCTTGTCAGCCATTTTAAATCCGCCATTTTGAATTTTGTGCAAATTTGAGGTTGGATCCGTAATAAGCTTCTTAGAAATCATTGTGTAACACATTTTTAGGTCAAGGAAAGAAAAAGAGTTTCCATAAACGCCATTTTCTTTCTAAATACGAAATAATCGATTGTTTATTTATTTGTAATGCAAAATACTTAATTAATATAGCTGGGTATGATATGCCAAGCACTCATTCAACTCCTACTACAACGGAATTTCAATTAGCAACTTAGAAATCGTGTTTACAGTTCAAGAAAAACTCAAAATACGAAGCTCTTTTAGATGGCTATATATTAGCCACCGTGCCTGAAAGGGTTGAATATTTAAATTTCACAAAATTTAGTGAACTTTTAGAATGTCAGTCTTCTTGGAATTTTCTAAATCATAATAATGATTCACTGGGTTTCTAGAGTGGGAAAAATCTATGAAATTATATCGGAATAACACAATTTATTCAAATGTTTCAAATAACGTAAATTTTGAAATTACAAAGATGATAAAACATCAGTATTTCCAAATTTTGACAAATTGACAAATTTTTCATATTTTTCCTCTATTGTAATTTTTGTAAATTTATATGGAAGACTCACAAATAATTCATATAACTCTCCAATTTTTTGAATTTTTTTCTTCGGAAAAGATAGGTGTGGGGGGGGGGGTGGATAGAAGAGCGGGAATTTTTGAAACTGCCTGCCTATGGGTGCCAAATTTTTAAACTCGGCTCTGCATGGCACATATTTAAATTACCTAATGTTGTTAATGTCATTTATACCACAAAAAACATATGTTACATTTTTCAATAGCAGCGTCTATTTTACAAAACGCACGAGAGAACTGACACTTTTCATATTGAAATTCAAAATTGATAAAAAAAAATTGAGAAGTGTTTTAAAAAACGCCCGAGAGAAGTAAAACTTTTCACGTCGAAATAAAAAAACATGGTGTGTGCATTGATATACTATTACACTGAGAGAACGATTTATTGACAGTTAATAAATATTTATTTGGATATGAGCAAATAAATATTGTTTTGTCTCAAAAATATACACGTTCCATAAAATAAAATGTGTTAACTGTTAACAAATCAGAGTTTGAACGGACTGTTCCAAGATATGAATTGTTAACAGTTAACAAATTTTATTTCATAGAACGTGTATTTTTTTGAGACAAAACAATATTTATTTGCTCATATCCAAATAAATATTTATTAACTATCAATAAATCGTTCTCTCAGTGTATAAAAACACAAGCTGACAAAAAAACAAACAAATTCAAGCAAAGAAAAGAAAAAAAAAATAAATAAAAAAACCAAAAAAATGTGAAGTGTAGAAAAACTTGCAAATGAAATTAAAACTTGAGAATTTTTTAAATTGAAAATTTAACTCGACAGTTTTTCTTCTCATGGATAGTTAATTTTAAGCTTGGCAGTAGAAGTAAAACTTTCGAGTTTGATTTTCAATTTCAATCATTTCTCAAGTTTTCTATTTCACTTGCGAGTTTTTCCACATTTCACATTTTTTTATTTTGTATTTTTGTTCTTTTCTTTGCTTACATTTGTTTGTTTTTTTCGTCAGCTTGAGTTTTTATAACAGTATATCAACGCACACCATTTTATTTTTTTTTACTTCGACGTGAAAAGTTTTACTTTTCTTGTACATTTTTTAAAATACGCATAATTTTTTTAATAATATACTCCTTGTTTTTCTTATATTTCTTAAGTGTTTATATAATTTAAAAGGTTTACTAGCTTTACTATTAATTTCTATACATTTGTCTGTAATTCAGTACTTAAGGAATCTCGGAAATGAAATTTGAATATTTTTACAGATTTCCGAGAAAGTTACAAGTACATTCAGAAATCTCAAGTATTTCACAGATTTTTAGAATTTTCGTTTTGTATATTATTCCTAAAATTTTGTTGTATATTCTGATACTTTTCATGGATTTCTATAATTTTCGTACATATCTGCATAAGCTTTCTAGAATTCGACGTGCTAGAATTCAATGTATTACATATCGTAGATATTTATTCAGATTCATCAGAAAAAAGTTCTTAGATAGAATTCTATTATATTTTGACTATTTTTACAGAGTTTGTATGATTTGAAAGATTTTCTGCTTTTTTTAGGCATTTCTATGTAGATGTACAGAATTTATTGCTCCAGTGTTCAAAGTTTCTTAAATTTTAAACATTTTCAATAAAAAGTAAAACGGTCCCTCGGAGCCAATAAAACTTCGTTGTGGTTAGTCGTTTATCATTTTAATAAAATTTTTTGACCACCACGACTAACCATGACTAACCACGACTAACCACTGGTTTTTGACCACACGACTAACCACGACTAACCACAACGAAGTTTTATTGGCTCCGAGGGACCGTTTTATCTTTTATTAATTATTCAACGGAGCGAGACTAGAAAGATATTTAAACATTTTCGTTAATTCTAGTTTTTCTTTATCAATTCTTGAGTTGAAACAATTTTTCAAATTTTTGTCTATTTGACTTTATCCTAGCCAAACGTTTATGATTAGAATTTCATTTAAGAAAAAAATATTCTCAAGCCATGAATATCATTATTTTTGATGTAGGTAGCAGAATGAAGAATTCTGAATATCGTTCAACTTTAATAACTTACTAAAAAATATTTATTATGTTCTCTAGATATCAGTAAGTATATGTTTGATAATTTTCACTTATTTTTATAATACCTACGCGCCTGGAGTCATGCAATCCTGGATATATCGCTCTATTTCTTTAAAAGAAAAGATGAAAAAAGTAAGTGATTAATTCACTTGTTGAAAGAATTTAAAGCATGCTTTTTTTCAGAGTAAACAAAAAACTTTTTGCGTATTTTTCTTGTTATTTGGTCTTATACCTATGTTATTGGTTGGTTTATTTTTGAAAAATTTCATTAGAGGCAATTTGTGCTTTACAGAAATAAATTAATTTTTCTACTTAGCTTCTAGGCAAATTAAATAATTAATTTTTTTATGCATTTTAATTCCCCAATATATCATACTTGATAATCATGGTTCAAGAAGCCAAAACAGAAACAATACTTGAAATTGAATAACAAACAATGCCAGTAATTAATGCTTTTTTTTTATTTTCAAGACTTTGATAATAAACTACCGTTTTGATCAGAAATCAAATAGTGAAAAAATTTTTTCAAGTATTTTAACATTTTTAACTTTGGTGATTGAAATTGAGTAAAAATCAATGGCATTCCCTACCATTGGATTTTCAATTTTTCGATCATAATTATGGTCCTCATCCGAAATCAATCAATAAAATAATAATTTTCTATTATTTCAACTTTGGCTATGTCGTTTTGAGTTTGAATTTAAAAAATGAATTTACTGATCATCATCATCAAATAGATCTATCATATCATTAATTAAAAAAATTTTTTTATAAATGTTCTTCATAGTAGCATTTTGAAAATATAATTGATAAAAAAGGCAATTTTTAATGTGAAAAACCCAATGACATAACGTAAGTTAAAATGATAACGAGTTATTCTTCACGCTATCGATTGTTCATGAGCATTTTTTTTTGATGATCGAAAGCTTAAAAATAAAAAAATATTCTAAGCAGACACTTTTTGCTATAATTTTAAGATTCTTGCTATTTTTGCTTCGAGAATTAATATTATTCGGTAAAATAATTACTGTTTGACTTGTCCAGCTCTGTTTATAAAAAAAAAGTTCTGATTTACGAATTCCGATGTTACTAGGAAAATACTTATTTGTTTTCAAATATCGTTTGACATATTCCTAAAAAATGAATTTCATTCACAATGTGCTAAAAATCGGATAATTGGACGTGAATTTTTAGCAAACTGTGAATGAAATATCGTATTTTGAGTTTTGTAAATTGCTTTTTTTAACGAAGCGATTACAACTCTCGGTTTCACCTCGGGCCGCAACCTTTCGTTTCGTCAAAACAGGCATTTCCAAAACTCGCAATAATGTACTATTTTTATCATTTGACAGTTTATTGAAGAACAATAATTATTTTCTCATAGTGTATAGCCCCTTCTTGTGTAATTTTTTTAAAAAAAAGTAAACTTAGTTAAATAAATCTGTCGGAAAATATTTCCAGTTGAATGATATTGTAAATGAGTAAAGTTTCCTCAAGTGGGCCACCTAAAATCGACTTTTGAGTTTTTTCGTTACACTTGACGTTTTTTTTTTATAGTTAATGAGGTACTCAAAGTAGCCATCAAAGCCATTTTATAAATAAAATTTTTTTTTCAAAAGTTATGCATTAACAAAGATTTTTGCTTATTTCTCTTCATGTTCCAATATTTCGGCAACTACTCCATGAAATTGAACGATGTTTTTTTTCTTTTAAGTAGGAAAATGAATAATGAACAAAGTGAGACCGAATGTGATACTGTAATTTTTTTTTTTTTTAAAAAGCTCTTTGTTTTAAACAGTTAAGATTTTTTCCACTTTCTCTAGCAAATGAAAAAAAAAGGTTCAATACAATCGATGCAGAAAACATTTTTCTATTCGAAGCAAAAGAAAAATGTTAGTACCATTCATTAATAGATTAATTGAAATAGTAAAATTGCCGAGTATGTTGAATTACTTTTGTGATTTGGAATCTTGATTCTAATTGTTTTTGTTTGTATTTTATTTTCCGCAATCGTTCTGTACGCAAAATGGATTTTCCTGAAACACTTTGATGCCTATTTGCACAATGTTTTTGCCGATAATATTTCAAAATTGCAAGAACTGGACAATTAACCCTTGAAACGCATAAAAGTATTGTCTACAAGTCGAAGAAGCGGGGATGACAAATTTTACTTTGAAAATCATATTTTCAAAAATATGGAGATATTGAGAATCAAAAAGTAAATTGGTTTGCCAATAAAGTTTTTCGTTTATTGCCAGTTTTGATGCAAAAAAAAGACTTATTTTCATTGAAAAACCGCGTTTTTCGGAAATCAACTCAAGATCATGTTGTTAATTTTTGAAATAATGGACTAATTTTTTCTTCTTGAACATATTGAAAACTTTTTTCTGCTTTCGTCAAGGTAAGTGAAAATGTTATAAACATTTTTATTGTTCTAGCTTTGGTTTACGTTTTAAATGAACCACGAAAAATATGCAGCTACAGTTATGCTCAGGAGTGCTAGAAGGATTTTTTTTCAGCGGTATGTTGCTCGGTTCGAAATTTATAATAGATTCGCAAGTTGAAGTCAAAAACGCCAGGCGCTTGACGTGATTTTGGCTTATTTCTAGAACAACGGCGTTGACAGTACAGTACGATTGCGGAAAACGAAAAACAAAAACAAAAATATTAGAATAACGATTCCAAATTACAAAAGTAATTCAACATACATACACGAGAACATCAATGTTCTAAATATGTAGACGACCGAACAATCCAACGTAAAGTTTCTTCTGATGATATTTATTTTGTTGTACAGCAATTCATCAAACGTAAATGCAGCAAAAGAGATATCTTCATTTTAATCTTATTTCATACCTGCCCTGCTCCGCGAATACGGAATCGAGCGTGTCTGCGACCATGCGCGCTCGGACTAAAACGGTCATAATTTTTACATTTATAAATTGTACTAACATTTTTTTTGCTTCGAATAAAAAAATGTTTTCCGCATCGATTGTATAAAAATGTTTTTAAATTTCGTAGATGAAAAATAAAAAATCTTAATTGTTTGGAACAAATAGCTATTTTTTTAAATAAAAAAAATTTTCTTGCAGGTAGAGAAATGATTCGGTAACAGCAACCATTGATTTCGTAAAATATTGACCAACCCAATGTTTTGGGTAGTACAACCAAAACTTTAGGTATGATAATCAAATTATTATCTATTGAAACCTGAGTGTCAGTCATAAAAATTGAGCATTAGTTGTTATAATAGGAGCTCTGGTTGTCATAACCAAAGTTTATATTGTAGTATACCCAAAACTTTGATGGTTCCACATTTTACTAAATCAATGGTTGCTGTTACCAAACCATTTATTTCTGTGTGAAACACGTTTGGTCTCACTTTACTTCGTTAACTATAAAAAAACGTCAAGAGTAACGAAAATACTGAAAAATTGATTTTAGGTAGCCTACTTGAAAAAGTTTTACCTAAAATAAAGTTTTCAAGAATCTACGAAAAATTAAACGGGATTCATTCAGTCCCGCAATCGTGAAGTTCAATTGAAATGCATATTTTCGAAGGAGTTTTTCAAAAGCAATCGGTTTTGGAAATTTCTAGCTAAAAATCAACGGAGTTTAGTTTCGACGTATGTAAAATTTTAAAATGTGTTGCATCTTTGTGTAGAAATAAACTTTTCCCACACGAATATGCAAAGATTTGATTATTAATATTTTGTTTCTCTAGCTCCCCAAAAAAAAGCTTCGATTTTGCTCGGAGCAAAATCTTTCATGCTACGCTAGAAACACGCATCTTGTTGAAATTAGCAAGATTAATTTTTTTTTAGTTATGGTTTTGTGATACTTAACGATACGGTCATATTTTTTGAAATGTTATAACTGAATAATTAGCTGTAATGAGTGAAATGACATTTGAGCCTCCGGATGCAATAAGGGCAATCCCATGATTTTCACGCCATCAAAATTTATATAAAAATCAATCAATCAAAGACTAAAAATGTCCATAAAAATTAAGACTGATGCTGTATAATTAAGTTTTTCAACGTAAGTCGGGAAATCGCTTATTTAGTTTAAAGTTTTAAGAGTTTGAAAATCATGCGATTGGTTTTATTACATCCGAATACATCCGGAAGCTCATTCGATAAAGCGAGCAAGTTTATACGGCATCAGACGAAGGTAATCAATTTATATATATAAAAAAAAATTAAATTCTAGGAAATGTTTAACAACAATCAGAACATATCATAAAGAGAATCGTTAAGGCGATAAACAGTTATTTTAGAACTTTTATCTTCCGGTACTACTATTTCCAGTGTGACAAAACAGTCGCATCAGGGAATTACAAGAAATGAAAACGATTTAGGTGCCTGCAAAATAACATTAATATTACGGATGAAAAATTGATTCATACTCCATCCAAGCCAGTATTATCACACGAGACGCCACCATTGCCCCGAAAAAATAAAACCTCGAAAGGGTCATTTGATCGAATATCGAGGACTTCGAGATTTGGGGATTCCTCTTTTCGGTCTCTCGATATTCGGTCAAATGACCCTTTCGGGGTTTTATTTTTTCGGGTAATGGTGGCGTCTCATCACACTAATGGCAACGTCAATCTTTTTCTTTCGAAACAATTGGAACATTATATCTCATCCACGTGTTATTACTTTTATAGTATACGTAGAGATTATTTAGGATAAAGAAAATTTTCCACTATTAACGGTGATATAAAAAATGCTTACGATTTCGAGTTAGGAATATAAAAAGGATTGAAACAAAACTCACCGAAAAACCTTGCATATATACCAAGCAAAATCATGATGGAGATTAATTGCTTTGTTCGTCGGTTGTCTGTATTGTCAATCAAAACGGCGCGTATTGTTTCCCAGAAATGGCTAGATGAGAAGAATAACTTTGTTGATTCCCAAAACGGTTCGTGCATGGTTTGGTTTTCAGCATTTTGATGGTGAGATTCTTGTAGGAAGATGATACACAAGATAATTCCACCAATCAAAAATGCTGATGCCATTGAGAAAACCCATGGATAACCTACGGGTTTCGGTATGGCGCCGAAGAGCAGACTACTGCTGACTGTTCCAACGTTGGAAATAATCATGATGATGCTGACTCTGATAAGTTTGTTTCCTGGGAAGTCCATGTACAAACTGTAGATGCCTAGATAAAAAAAAAAAAAAAAATACAAGAATTGATGATTGCAAGAATTAGTAAACTGAATTAAATTGTGAAAATAATTGTTACAGAAAACATCATGAAAAAAATTTTGAAAAGATTGACGAACATGGTCACCTAAACGTAAATGAAAAAAAAAAAAAACATTGGCTAGTTGTGAAGTTCCTTTTTTTACTTATAATACCTTGGGGAAAAAATTAGCGAAGAAGACATACATCATGACGTATTGGACATACCCAAGTAAAAGACGATCCAGTTCCCAGTGAGTCCTATGTAGAAGCCGTCGATCAAGATCATCACATTTAACGAAAATTTGTTCCACCAGATGATTTTGGCTAATGCCGTCAGACTCACAAGTACTTGGCCAAACATGGGAAGCACGATCAATGGCGTTTTCAATTTCGTCTTGTTACTCCATCCGCCAATATGGAGGCTGAGAATGGCGGGGAAAAGGTACGATAGTAACTGTTGGTATATTAATGAGCTTGCATACAGTTTTTGAACATTTTCGTTCTTTTCCCCGGCATAACTCGTGCAATTCCTGTCGTTTAAGCCAAGTTCTTCGCACGCTTTTTGCAGGTCTAGTTTTTGGCGAATTAACGCTACAAGCCCACTGGCTATGATGAAGATGTAGACTAGTATCTCGACTATAACCGTCCTTACTGTAAAGTAATCTCTCCAAGAATTGTTGTTTTTCCTTGGATTTGGATTAACATTCGCACTATCCCCGATCAATCCACATTCCACTTGTTGGTAATCAATGGAATCGCTGCGATGATCCATTTTTTTTTTTCACTTTTGTCACTTTTTCACTTTATGTTATTTGATAACTAGATGTATTTTTTTTTTGATACTACTCGTATAACGAAGTAAATGCCACTGACGTTCCGCGTTTGGGAATCCACCTTATATACTCGGCTGTTTATAAGAATTTATTACCTCCTACTCCTTACTTACCGCTGTTGTTTCATTCGTTGCTCTGAGCACGAATGTAGATAAGAACAGAAGAAGCCTGTGCACAAATCTGAGTTAATGAACTATATTACTATCTTCTTCAATACTTTGGAAGAAATACAGGAAAAACTGCTGCTTAAACTTCATTCATTTAAAAAAAAACATTCAACTAGAATTTAAGAGCAAAATTCAACTAGACGAAATTAATTCACACTATAATCATCATCCAGACGCTTTTGCCGAACTCAATCTTACTATTCAATTTCTACACAAGTACAAAAAAAAACTGATTTTCCGAGACTAACAGTTCAAATAATAATCGTTTCATCACCGATGAAACGATTTCGATTTTTGCGGGATTAATTCTTTACGTGCTTGATAACATTTAAAAATTCGAGTCTCAGATTTCTATAAAAAAATAACGAAAATGCAAGTCTTATGTAATGTTAGACATACGAAAAAAACTTTAATGTTTTACTAGCTAAAACTTAAAAAAAAATTTTCCTGGTAATTGGATTGATAAGGTCTTATCGTTACATTGAAATTGCACATCATATTATAGTAAAATCAAAAACAGCTTTTACCGAAAAAAAAAAATTTAATTTTCTCTACAAAAAAATGTGATTATCATGAGTATCGTTTTATAAGACTTGTAAAAATGTATTGTAATTGAAAAGTTATTAAAGTTTTTCCTGTTGACTTGACTGGGGTATTTTTAGCACAAGTTGCTAAATATACTTGACATACGTGTGAATTATTACTTCGTTCGACTGAATGACTCTTTTAGCATTAAAAAACTGAAAAGGCTTTTTTCATATTTCTGAACTCAGAGATTACATAAATATTTATAATTTTGGGTCATTTCTTGCAACTTCGAAAGTAGAAACAAGTTACATGTGTCACACTCAGTAATTTTATTTGGATTTTGGAAAATTGCGGATGATGATTCTTTTGTCACAAATCCATCATCAAAGCTAAATATAATTTTAAAATGGCGTGGTATAGATTTTCATAAAAAATAATTTTGATTTCCAGTCCAAAGTTTTACATGTCCATTTGGTGATTAGTTCTTTTCGATCACGGAGAGATCAATAAACGATCACCACCCACAATTGTAAATAGTTGATCACTAACTTGAACACGTGTGTAAAAATGTTTCTAAGCAAAGAAAAATTTAATTTACAGTTTTAGAAAAAGCTACCTACATAAAAAGTTGCTCTCTTTTTAAAATGCTAATTTTGACTTTGCCGTTATATTGTTGTACGTAAATATGTCCAGGGTTGGGCTGGTTGGGCAGGAGTGAAGTACCCGGAAAAAAAACTTGCATGCTGCATGCATGCACTAACATGCAAGCTTCTTCCACATTTCTTGCATTCTGCGTGCAAGTCAGCTTGCACGAAACATGCATGCTGCATGTGTGATTTCAAATGCACGCTGCAGCATGTTTCATGAAAGACAATCATGCATGTTCCATGCATGCACCATGCCAGTTGTTCTTGGACGCAGCATGAAAGAAATGTCATTTTTGTGAAATCCGTTTATTTAAACAATTTATTTTAACAAATTATTGTAAAGTTTTTCTTCTACAATATGTACATCCTTTACATAATTTTTTAGGTTGGTGAGTAAGAACTATATATCGTTTTTGTGAAATTCATTCATTTAATCAATATATTTAAACAAATAAATGCAAACATTTGTCTTTTACAATACATACTTCGTTTTTATAGTTTTTTAGGTTGCTGAGTGAGGATTTGACATTGTAATGTTAAAATTCCTTTCTTTAAACAACTTATGTAAACAAATTATTTCAAATTTTTTTTTCTGCAATATCTTTTTCCTTTTTATGGTTTTTTAGGTTTCCGAGTAAGGATTTGACATTGTTTTTGTAAAATTCCGTTTAATTGAACAATTTATTTAAACATTATTGTACAATTTTTTTACAATAATAATAGTATTTTACCAAAACAATGTCAAATCTTTACTCAAAAACTTTAAAAACTGTGAAAAGTACATGCATATCGTAAAAGAAAAATTTCGCAAAAATTTATTTAATTTCTTCGTATAAATAAATTAACTTTACAAAAACAATGCCAAATCCTCACTTGGGAACCTAAAAAATCATGAAAAAGCTGTACATGTATGTTGCAGAAGAAAAATTTTGCAATAATTTGTTCAAATGTTTTGTTGAAATAAACAAATTTTACAATTACAATGTCTAATCCTCACTCAGCAACTTGAAAAACTATGAAAACGATATACGTATTGTATTAGAAAAATATTTGCATTAATTTGTAGAAATAAATCGTTTAAAAAAATGAATTCTACATAAACGATATCAAATTCTTACTCAGCAACCTAAAAAACCATGAGAATGACACATATCTTGCAGAAAGAATTTTTTGCAATATTTTATTTGAATAAATGGTTTAAATAAATGAATTTTACAAAATCATCGTCAAATACTTCTCCAGCAACTCAAAAAACTATAAAAAGCACGTATATCTTATGGAAACAGAATATTACATTAATGTGTTTAAACGCGTTGTTATAACAAATTTAATTTACAAACTAATGGCAATTTGTTGCTCAGCGAACTAAACAACAGACAAAAGCACATTAATCCCGTCAAAACATAATTTTTCAAAAAAATATCCAAATCAAAATTATCCAGTCAACCAGTATTTGACCATTCCAATTATTAGAATATTTTTTAGAATAAATCTTATTCACTCCTTGGCAAAGGAAAAAGAGGAATAAGGAATATTCCAAGTTTAAAGCTCGTTAATAACGTAATTATCATATTTTATTTGACTGAAAGTCTTCGGAATGAAATACTCCGTATTCATAGCGTCAATCCTATTCCCTAACTCGGATGAATTTCCAACTCTGAATATATCTATATAAAAGATGCTTTTTTATTTACGTATTTTTATATAATGTCATTTCGGGAATTCGCATTTTCAGCAAGAGCAAGCGAAACCTCATGTGTTAAGCTTTTGCAAAAACTATCAAATAAATCATTCTTTGCTTGAAATCGCTTTTCGGACGTCTACAAGGGCTAAGATCGTTTGGTTATTCTATAAACATAAAACAGTGGAATACCACTAAAACTTGGTGATATTCTGCTGATTCGCACAGCCAAAAAGGCGCTACTGTAAATTAGTAGAAACCACTGAAGCTGTCAGTGATTACAAGCCACTGATTAATCAGTTGTAACGTCATTAAGACCTCGGTTGCGGTATCATCAGTGAATCAGTGGTAACCCACTGACTGTTCAGTCATAATTTCTTGATAGATCAGTGACGATATGATTTAACTTATGATTTCGATAAGAACTATTCAGTTGGCTGTGAGCTTTTTTCCGGGTAAGTCGAAACAAAACCTCGTAATATCAAGACATTTCTCTTATTGTTGGTATATAAAGTGCTGAAATTCGATTTTTAAACGTTTACTATTAAAGAACATCTTTCTCTTCTCCCACTTTTTGAAATGAAGAGCTAAATTTTTCTTTCCTCAGTAAGGATTTCGAGTTGAAATTCACAATGTGAATCGTTATTTTGAGACAGTTTGAGTTGCGGATCATTATGTTTGTTTTCAACCTAGTGATAGAATTGAAACAACCAAACAAATAAACAAAATTGAAGAACATAAAAATATTAAAAGTTAAAAATATTTAAAGTCATAAATATACGTAATTCTCCGAATTTCCGGAATTTGTTTTTTAAAAATTGAACTGCAGTGCAATGCCTTTTCATTCCCAAGGTGTTGAAAATGATAAATCTGAGAATAGTTCTGCATCATTGTAGCGATAACTTTGATTTGAAATTTATCATGCGAATTGTAACGAAAAAACATTTTTAGACACGTATAAATCTACATCAGAATTTTGTAGTTTCATATTCTAACAAAATTTTCATATTTCAAAGACCGTATCTAATCAGGTAATATCAAAATTTCACGATGACTTCGAAGATTTTGTAAATATTATGTAGATAATGCAGACGACTATAGTTTTTGAAATATTCCCAATCAGATGAAAATCAATGGAAGTTTTTGATAAGAAACTTCAAAAACGTGTGATTGTTTATTTGAATATCTGAATTCAGTCGAATAGTCCCTTCAAGTTAAGCTTACAGTCAGCTATTTTTACGTTCATAAAAGTGAGTTTTGCCAACATTTTTCGTAATTACGTGTGTGATAGTGATAATATCATTTTCGTAAGCAAAATCAAAAAAAAAAAAAACAGACAATAAACATTCTTGGTAGTTTTATTTATTTAAAAATTTTTATATATTTTCAACTCAAGCAGAGTAGGTACATAATGTGTTGAATATGATTCATTCGCGTTATCGATGAAATCCAAACACAATTCATTGTTGCCTAAATTTTTATGTTTATTCTCAATAAAAAGGAACGTAAATCTGAGACGCCTCACTTCGTCACACCAGGACTTTTCAGCTGTTGTCAATCATGGAAACAAGGTAAAAGAATTCAAGATTGCCGGTCAATTTAACGAACTTTAAAATACGAATAGCAATTTTCACGAAATTCAAATTCGTGAATATAAAAATCACAAGAGCACAATTTCTATCTAATTTGTAGTTTTTTACAAATTTTCACAAATTCGAAATTTTCCTGGTATGTGACGGTTTTTTGAGTATCCATGGGTTTCTTATACAGTTTTTTCTTGTTGCCTTAGTTGTTGTTTATTAACAAATCCTTGGCAAGCCAATCTAATAAAATAAATTTTTTCATTTCGCATAAAATAAGAGAATGAATGTATTTAAAAGTAATTTTTTTCTATAAATAATATAGTGATAATTGTTGCATTGTTTAATATTATTCCTTTGATGATAATCAATCCTTTGATCATAATCAATATTGAAATAGTTGCATTATGATAAGAAATGTCCTTCAGTATAAATATTTTAATTTAGCTTCAGGGAAAGCTGTGATTCATCTTCGAACTTGGTTGTGTATGTTGAACATAGCAGCGAGGACGAAATAATTGATGTAGAAAAACTTACCGAAGACGAAGAATCGAGATCCGAAAATCCTGTATACATGGATGAAATGATAATTTCCTCTTCAACTCAAACGATCGTAAAATACGAAATAGATAAGGTTCCAGAAACGGTGAAACAGGAAGACGAAACAAACATTCAAGGTCCTGACGCAGCCAATGTTCAAAAGTATGCAACATTGATACAGGTGAGTGAAAGTTTTAACTTTTGAATTTTTTGTCGCTATTTAATCCGTTATCAAATCATGTAATACATTTTTCCAGGTGCAGTTTATTACTCGAAATGCAAGTTTATGAGATCTTTAAGAACACAATAATTAATGTCTAAGATGTGCAGTTACGTTATTTTTTCCTCGTGAATTTTGTTATCTGCCACTTCTTACAACAAAATGATACATGTGATTGAATAATATGATACACTCAATTATCATTGCAATTTCCTCTTGTTTTTTTTTTCAGCTGTTAGACGGAAAATTCAGTGAAAAATTCGAGGAAAAACTGGAAATCGAAACAAAGCTTCTGTACCGATTTTTTGAAAAATGTGAGTCGCAGGAACAATATTCCAATCAACCTTTAGAACCTGTATGTCGCGTTCAAGAGCCCACGCAACAGGTAAAACAGGATTTCTCATTTTCAGAGACTTTAGTTATACCTAGAAAATTTTTAATTTACACTTGGAAAAATATGGAACGTTTATTTACTATTAGGTGATTTGAACAATTTTTGTGTAAATATTTTGTATACATCTATATACTCTAGCAAGCAGGTCACAACTTTACAAGTAAGAGAGTAAAACATATCTCATTTGCAATGATCAATTATTCATGTTTCCAGCGTCTTTAGACCCTTGTAGTATTTTCCGATACATCAAGGAAATTACTAGAGATAAGAAAAATAGCAGTAACTACTCATATTAATTAAAAAAAAAATGTTTATATATATATTACTAAGTATTTGGTGTTACTGATAGTTAGTGATATTTCTAGATACAATCTTTAATTTGGGGATTCCACTATAAGCTAAGAAAATAAGTTCAAGATCTTATTTGCACAATAATCAGTGCGTTCAAAAATGAACACATTAATTGGAATTATTTTTGTTTAATCGCTTTTTGCGATTATTGAACAAAGTGAGACCAAACGTGTTTCACACAGAAATAAATGGTTTGGTAACAGCAACCATTGATTTAGTAAAATGTGGAACCATCAAAGTT
>JAPYZL010181194.1:0-19455 GCA_030522825.1 Platygaster orseoliae
CATTGGAAATTCTAAAACACTTTTATGTCTTTCATACCGAAATATGAGACACTTTTTGATGTTCAAAACATTTTTGAAGGTGTTTTAAGAAGAATTTAAAACACTTTCAAACATCTGACACATTAATTCTTGAAGTGATTTATTACAAATTTGTAGACACTTCTTGAAGTGTCTAATTAAAATTCAAAGACCATCTGAAGTATCTTTTCTAGAGTTGTAAGACACTTTTCAAAGTGTCTTTGAAAATCCGAAGATAATCAGACATTTCTAAGACACTTTACAAAATGTCTTACTCGAAGTTCTGAGACACTCAATAGCGTCTCTTCCGGAATTCAAAGACACTCTCGAATTTCTGAGATACTTTGTAAAGTCTTTTATTTGAAATTATAAGACACTGCAATGTGTCTTATTCGGAATTTTTAAACACTTTTAAATGTAGAAGACACTATTTGAGGTGTTTTTTTTTTTCGAAGACACTTTTTAACGTCTTAGACACTACTTGGAGTGATTTATAAAAAATTTGATAACAATCCTTGAAGTCTTATTTTGAATTTAGAGTCCTTGAACAGTATCTTTTCTGGAACTCTAATATACTGTCAAGTATCTAAAACTTTTTTTTAAGTGTATTTTGAAAGTTTTCAATATATTTTGAAGTTCTAAGACACTTCTCGAAGTATTTTATTTGAAATTCGAAGACACTCCAATGTGTCTTATTTCGAATTCTAATACATTTGAATGTTCAAAACACTTCTGAAGGTGTATGAAGAAAATTCTAAGACACTTTCAAACGTCTGACACGCTAATTCCTAAAGTGATTTATGACAAATTTGTAGACCCTTCTTGAAGTGTCTTAGTAAAATTCAAAGAGCTTCTGAAGTATGTTTTCTGGAATTGTAAGACACTTTCCAAAGTGTCTTTGAATTCCAAAAATATTCAGACATTTTTAAGACACATTACAAAATGTCTTACTCCAAGTTCTAAGACACTCAGAAGTGTCTCATTCAAAACTTGAAGACACTCTCGAATCTCTGAGATACTTTGTAAAGTCTTTTATTTGAAATTTTAAGACACTCTTATGTGTCTTATTCAGAATCTCAAAACACTTTTAAATGTCCAAGACACTATTCGAGGTGTTTTTTTTTTTAATCGAAGACACTTTTAACGTCTAAGACACTAATTGAAGTGATTTATATAAAAATTTGTAGACAATCCTTGAAGTCTTATTCTGAATTTAAAGTTCTTGAAAAGTATCTTTTCTGGAACTCTAATACACATTCAAGTGTCTAAAACACTTTTCAAAATTTTTTTTAAAAGTTTTCAAGATATTTTGAGTTTCCAAGACAAGAATTTTCAAATTCGAAGACACTCCAATCTGTCTTATTCGGAATTCTGAGACACTTTTTAATATCAAAAACATTATCCAAAACGAAAGTCATCGATTTTCTTAAAGATAATTTTATTGGAGGGGGGGGGGGATTTCCTCCATCGTGCCCCGAGCGCCGAAATGTCTTGCTACGCCACTGGACGGTATTGAAGATATTGATCGATTTTTCGCGAAATGCGCGTACATTATGTTCTAGAACTAAGGTTACTTTTTTTATAATATGTTGCTTTTTGGATTTGTCAACTTTAGTAAATGCTTTAATGACAAAACACTTTTGAAGGTGTTTTAAGAAAATACTAAGACACTTTCAAACGTCTGACACACTAATTCTTAGAGTGATTTAAAGTTCTTCTGAAGTATCTTTTCTGGAATTGTAAGACACTTTTCAAAGTGTCTTTGAAAATTCAAAATTATTCAAACATTTCTAAGACATCTTACAAAATGTTTTACTTGAAGTTCTAAGACACTCGGAAGCGTCTCATTCGGAATTTTAAGACACTTTCGAATCTCTGAGATATTCTGTAAAGTCTCTTATTTGAAATTATAAGGCA
The DNA here is from genome assembly GCA_030522825.1 of Platygaster orseoliae. NCBI lineage: Eukaryota > Metazoa > Arthropoda > Insecta > Hymenoptera > Platygastridae > Platygaster > Platygaster orseoliae. The sequence goes on from JAPYZL010181194.1 coordinate 1,936, forward strand.
CTCCAATGTATCTTATTCGGAATTTTCAAATATTTTTAAATATCCAAGACACTATTTGAGGTGTTTTATAGAAATTAGAAGATACTTTTAAACGTCTGAGATACTACTTGAAGTGATTCAAAAAAATTTGAAGACAATCCTTGAAGTTTTGTTTTGAATTTAACGTCCTTGTAAAGTATCTCTTTCGGAACTCTAATATACTATCAAGTGTCTAAGACACAAGTGTTTTTTAAAAATTTCCATGATTTTTTGAATTTCCAAGACACTTCTTGAAGTATCTTAATGTAAATTCCAGGACACTCCAATGTGTCTTATTCGGAATTCTGAGACTATTTTCAATGTAAAAAACATTATCCGAAACGAATGTCATCGATTTTTGTGAAAGATAATTTCATTGTTTGGGGGGGGGGGGAATTTCCTCCATCGTGCCCCGGGCGCCGAGATGTCTTGCTACGCCACTGTTGGTATAAAAATAGTACATGAAATGCATAATGGTACTAAAATTAAATTTATTGTCCTTGGTAAAGATAAATTAGAGAGATATAAACAGTCTCATTTAGTCTATGGAATTGATTGCAAGAACTGTAATAATAGTACAGTAAATCTGTAAATTTTTTTCTCATGTAAATTTGTATCTCATCTTATTATCTTGTAGCTCACCTCGTTACCTTTTATTTTATCTATTTTCAGAGTTTCCTTGTTTACGCTTGCGGAGTATACGGCAACATGGGAAACTACAAGTCCTTCGGCGACACGAAAATCATTCCCAAATGCGACATAACGAAATTCGAGAGCATCGTCAAGTCCTCGAAAGCCTACAAGGAAATCAAAAATCTCTGGGACGAAGCAAAAAACGAGATTTACAATTTGGATCTCGGAGCCAAATCCTTGGATTTCTGGGACAAGGGAATCACGACATATTTCTCTTCTAACTGCACGGCTGAAGACGCGAAAATCGTGACCAAGTTCATGCAGAGCAAGAAATTGGATTCTTACAATTCGAGGTGCTTCAAAACCGTGGAAAACGACGGGAAAAACGTGTACGACATTCGATTGGCGTCGGTTGAGACGGATCAAGATCCCGCTGTTACTCTTCCCGAAGAAGACTTCGAGGGCGCGAAATTCAAAATAAGCCGTGGAGACTATAGCCCTTTGTTAGTGGACGTGGTTGAGAATTTGAAAAAGGCTCAAGAGTACGCTTCAAACGATAACGAGAAGAAGATGCTGGGAAAATATATCAGTCATTTCCAGACTGGTTCTTTGGACGATCATAAAGACGGTTCGAGGTTCTGGATCAAGGACAAGGGGCCAATTGTCGAAAGTTATATTGGGTTCATTGAGAATTATCGCGATCCAGCGGGTCAGAGGGGAGAGTTCGAGTCGTTTGTCGCTATGGTATGAACCCAGTAAACATTTTTGACACCTGATTTTATGTCATGCCATTATGACGTCGCAATGCTATGGCATCATAATGACGTCGTAATATCATGACATCATAATGACGTCGCAATGCCATAACATAACGACGCCGCAATGCCATGGTATAATGACGTCGTAATATCATGCCATCATAATGACGTCGCAATGTCGTGGCATTATGATGAAGTCGCAATGTCATGGCATCATAATGATGTCATAATACACTACTATGCAAAAGTTTGGATCCACCTCTGTAATAATTGACGTTTTTTTAAGTTGCAAAATTTTCACTTCCAATCATTAGATTCAAATGAATTTCGGCATGTTGTTTGCATGTATTGAGTAGAATAAAAGTGAAAAATTTCAAATTATTTATCCACAGTGGTTTCAAGATAGCGACCTTTCAAGTTAGTGTATTTGGATTACTGTTAACGGCATTTTAAGAACGCTCACATCTTCAATACCAGTAGTGAAATTTCTTTGAAACTTTGCGCGTTTATTCTGTCATACGTCAACATAAAATGTGCCGAATTTCATTCGTATCCGACAAGTAGGACAATATTTTGTTAGAATCCAAAAGTAATATAATTGCATGAATATAGCACTGACGTTATTTTCTATGCAATTTTGTGATTTTTGAATTTGAAAAAAAAAAAGTTCTACTAATCAGATTCGAATGAAATTCGGCACATTTTATGTTGACGTATAGTAGAATAAACGTGCAAAGTTTCAAAGAAATATCACTACTGGTATTGAAGATATGAGCGTTCTAAAAATGCCGTTAACAGTAATCCAAATACAAAAACTTAAAAGGTCGCTATCTTGAAACCACTGTGGATAATAATTTGAAATTTTGCACTTTTATTTTACTCAATACATGCAAACAACATGCCGAAATTCATTTAAATCTAATGATTGGAAGTGAAAATTTTGCAACTTAAAAAAACGTCGATTATTACACAGGTGGATCCAAACTTTTGCATAGTAATGTATAATGACATGATAACATTGCAATGTCATGACATAATGAACGCAATGCCATGACATAATCACGTCGTAATGTCATGGAATCATAATTACGCCGCAATATCATGACATAATGACGTCGTAATTCCATTACATCATAATAACATCGTAATATCATGGAATCATAATGCTATGACATTATAATGGCGTAATAATGTCATGACATAATAATGACGTTGTAATAATGTCATGTCGTAATATCGTAACGACGTCACCATGATTTGATGTCATGATAAAATGACGTAATAATGTCCCAGCAGGCCAGAGGGGAGAGTTTGAGTCGTTTGTCGCTATGTTATGAGCCTAGTAAACATTTGTGACACTCGATGTCACATAGGCAGTCATAAACTTCCGCGTGTGATGTCATCATGATGTCACGGAATGATATGACATCGTTGCGACGTCATTATGATATCATATCATGACGTCATAATATCATGGTACCATAATGACGTCGCAATTTCATGGAATCATAACGACGTCGAAATGTCAAAAAATCGTAATGACGCCGAAATGTCATGAAATCATAATGACGTCAAAATGCCATGACATAATGACGCCGTAATGTCATGACATAATAACATAGCATCATAATGAGATCGTAATATCATTACGTAACGATATCGTAATGTCATGACAAATGACGTCGCAATGCCATGACGTAATGACCTCGTAATAATGTCATGTCATGCCGTGACATCGTTACCATGATTTCATGTAATGACATAATGACGTCGCAATGCATGGCATCATCATGACGTCGAAACGTCATGAAATCATGACGTCAAAATGTCATAAAATCATAATGACATCGCACTGTCATGATATAATGACATGGCATCATAATGAGATCGCAATGTCATTACATAACGACGTCGTTATGTCATGGATTACAGGTTATTACTCCGAATCTGTTTCTCCGTCGAACCATTTCTCCGACCGGACAATACTCCGAAATAAAAAACTCCTAAACTATTTCTCCGACGACAAATTCTCCGATTCTGTTTCTCCGAATGACCATAATTCCGAAATTTTTTACTTTATAGTAACTTTTCTTCCAAATCATGTTACCGAATGATTTTTCACGATCGTGATCACCATGGTAACGCCTTATTTATTTTTTTTTTTTTCGTTTTGACGTTTGCAAATCAGTTGTGGAATTTTTAAAATTTTTTGTACATTTAATTTTTGGGGGCATTTTCTGTTTTTTTGGACTTTTACAAATTTTTGTAAATGTCATGACATAAATGATGTCGCAATGTCATAACATAATGACGTCGTAATGCCATGACATAATGGCATCGCAATGACATGACATCATAATGACATCGCAATATCATAACATAATGACGTCGTGATGCCACTTTATAATGACATTCCAATGTCATGACATAATGACATCGCAATATCATAACATAATGACGTCGTAATAATGTCATGTCGTGACATCATTACGACGTCACTATGATTTCATGTAATGTCATGACATCATAAATGCGTTGCATTTATTTTCATTTCAGGTGAACAAGGAAACATCGAAAAAGTTCGCAGCTTTAGTTGACAATGCTGAAAAATTGTTGGTAAAATTGCCTTGGGGCAAGGATTATGAAAAAGACACATTTTTGAGGCCTGATTTCACTTCCCTCGATGTCCTGACATTTGCTGGATCGATGCCAGCAGGTAACATTGAAATATCAATAAATTCTATTTTGGAAAAAAGTTTACTGTGATTTTATTGTATAAATTTAAGAATTCGAAGGTAATTTAGTTAAGAAATGGTGATCTGAATGAAAGATGGAATCTGTTTTCAGGAATTAACATTCCAAATTATGACGAAATCCGTCAAAATGAAGGATTCAAGAACGTTAGCTTGGGAAATGTTATATCCTCGAGTATGTCCGCAGAAGTTGTTCCGTTTTTGTCTGAGGAAGACCAAAAATTGATGAACCAGTACAGGATACCAAGCTTTGATGTTCAGGTTGGTAGAATTTGATAGTGGTTTTGATTTAGTAGTTGTTAGGGGTTTTCGGGATTTTGATTTTTCGGGATTTCTCGACATTTTCGGGATTGTCCGACATTTCGGGATTGGCCGACGTTTTCGGGATTTCCGAGACTTTCCGAGTTTAAAAGCATTCTTGAAATTTTAGAACGTGCCAAATTTTTGTAATTCCTAATTTTATATGTCCCTGAAGTTCTAAACGTTTATTATTATTTGTTATTATTTATTATTTTTATTTTATTATTATTATTATTATTATTTATTACTAATTTCATTATTTATTTATTCATAATAATAACATCATATAACAATAACTACTTCATAATTCAATGAACAAAATCCCCTATTCCCCAGGTCGGACTCCACGAACTCCTTGGTCACGGAAGCGGCAAGCTTTTCCGCCAGGAAAACACCGCGACACCCTTCAACTTCGACATCGAAAACGTGGTGAATCCTTTAACCAATGGGAAAATCGACAAATGGTACAAACCTGGAGAATCCTACGACTCGAAATTCGGCGCCTTGGGCTCCGCATACGAAGAATGCCGAGCCGAGGCCGTTGGCCTGTACCTTAGCTTGGAAAAGGACATTCTCAAGATTTTCGGCTACGAAGGCCAAGAAGCCGAAGACGTGATTTACGTGAATTGGTTGTCCTTGTTTTATGCCGGGGTCGCGAGAGCGTTGGAAATGTACCAACCGGAGACGAAGAAGTGGCTGCAGGCACATTCTCAAGCGAGATTCGTGCTCCTGAACGTGTGCTTGGAGGCGGGACAAGGTTTCGTGGAGGTCGAAGAAATCGAGCCTGGCAAGGATTTGAGGCTGAGGATGGACAGGAGCAAACTCGAGAGCGTCGGGAAAAAGGCGATTGGGGACTTTTTGCTCAAGCTCCAGGTTTACAAGAGCACAGGCGGCGACTTGGAGGAAGATTGTGCTGGATAACAAGAAGCCGAGGAAGATTTTCGTTCAGTCCAACACCGTGCTTGGTGGTGAGTTATTTTGTTTTTATTTGTTTGTGGGTGCTTGTGGTTGGGGAGGTTATTTGAATATGGGTGGAGATGAGTTTTAATGGATGGTTAGGTTGAAAATAGGGTTGTTGATGTTTTTGAGTATATTGGTGTTGATATTTATCGTTTGGAAAAAGAATATCATAGAATTATATTTAGCACTGAAAAAATATTGATAGAAAAATTTGGATGTAAGGTATAAAAAAAATATCGATATTTGTCATTGAATAAATCCAGAAAAATTAAAAAAATTTCGTTTAAAAATGAATTATAAACATTGATGTTCATATATATATATATATATATATATATATCAATTGAAAAATCAGGATGTAGGGTATTTTGAAGAGATATTGATATTTATTGTTGAATGAATAAAAAATTAAAAAAAATTAAAAATGTCATGTAAAATAATATAAAAATATCGATATTTGTTGCTGAATAAAAGAAAAACCAAGAAAAATGAAAAATTCAGAAAAATGAAAAATGACGTTTTAAAACAATTCAAAAGTATCAATATTTATTGTTGAATTAAAAAAAAATCCGGAAAATTGGAAAAATATCTTTTTAAAATAATTTAAAAATATCGATATTCATGTATATCAATAAAAAAATATGCATGTACAGTATTTTGAGAAAATATTGATATTTATTGTTATATAAATGAAAAATCCAGGAATATGAAAAAATGTCATTTTAAAACAATTTTAAAATATCGATATTTATTGTTGATTAAATGACAAATTCAGAAAAATAAAAAATTTCTAGTTAAAATCTTTGAAAAATAACGATATTTGTTTTCAAAGAAATGAAAAATTCAGAAAAATGGAAAAATGTCATTTTAAAATAATCTTTCCAATATGGATATTAATTGTTGAATGAATAAAACGTGTCATTTCAAAATATTTCAAAATATTGATATTTATCGTTGAATATACGTAATAAAATACAGATTTCGTCATAATATATTATTTTTATCGATAAACACAAAAAAGGTATAATTTTTAAATCAAATCGGTCTGGTGATCGATCCTATAGGTTAATTTTCTGGTCGACTTTTCAGTTCGTATGAACAAATGTTACTTCACTGGTGCAATTTTTTAGAAAAATAAAAAAAAACAGATATTTTAGTGTGACGTCACGTTGGCATGCCCCCCCCCTCCCCCAAGCGCGTGACGTAGTATTTGAACGGCCCCAAATACCATAAATCCGCAATACATATTACGGGGAAGTGAATTTGTGTTTCAGAATTATCTAAGTTCGAAACATAGATCACACCATTCTAGAAAACCAATGAAAACATTAACACGATTTTCTATATTTTGTAAATACGAATAAAATACGTAACCAACAGACTGAAAACCGATATGAAATGTGCTGTTATCTAAAAATACATTTGATAATTTTCCGTAGTTTGATTTTTACTTTCTATAACTTCAAATGCCGGAAATCTTTAGAACGAAACATGACAATACAAGCAACCAACAAAGATTTATAAAGAAAGTCAGTTTTGAGCATTTTATACTTTTTGTAGATGAATAATACTGGGAGTAAAATAGATGCTCAATCTAATAATACAAATTATTCGAAAAGAAAAGATAATTTCGTTCGAATTCTTCGCGACCTTCAAGAATAACGAACAATTTTCCCAACCCAAATTTGAAAAAAATAGTCGTTTTACAAATATCTATATTTACTTGATATGCAAGTATTAAAAAAAGGAAAAAAAATTTTAATTAAAAAACCTTACTTCTTGCAAAAAACATATCATGCAAGATATATCTACAGTACGGTAAGAGACTTGCTTCAACTCCAAAAATAAATGTTGATTTATGATGAAAACATTACGAACTTACGTAGATCCCGTTTTCCAGATAAAATAACGAAAGCAACGTCGAAAACAACTTAGCGTTTCGAAAATTGGACTCTCGATTACTGTTTCAATAAAATTGCTTCATGTTTTTTCATATTTTACACGTCACTTCAATTATTTAATGATTGCAATGTAACAACAATAACGTCCCATGTAATGATGGACTTGAGAATAACACCAGACGTAATTTCTACGACTTGCAGTTTGAAGCAGTTTGAAGTGAACACGACTGTACTGAGTCACTGACTGAACCTGACAATATGAACGCATGGCTTCGGTTTGAATTCTTTTTTTTTCACCGCCAGCGGCGCTAGTGTTTCTTCAATATATGTATATATATATATATATATATATATAATTTATTAATTACATGCGATTGTGTTCCAAAAAGTTATTTAATTATAAAATTTATTGATTTATTTTTATCATCATTGACATCATTTCTTTCGATCATTATCATTATCCAGAGACCTTTTATCAAATGATTGCACAGTTAATTTTATTTTTTATGAAAATAAATATTATTGCATACCTTTGATTGTCGAAATACGTGGTTTTCTTGTAGTAATTTATGATTTTTTCGTAAAATATACGAAAAACTCATGAAATCGAAATTTCAAATTTTACATATGAAATCAAAAAAATCTGGATGTACGGTGCTTTAATAAAATTATATTAATATTCATTGTTGAATAAATGAAAAATCAAGAAAAATGAAAAAAGGCTTGTTGAAATAATTTTAAAATATCGATATTTATTATTAAGTCAATGAAAAATTCAGAAAAATTAAAAATGTCATGTCAAAATAATTTCAAAAATATCGATATCTATTGTTGAACAAATGAAAAATAAAAAAAAATTTAATAAACAATTTTTTGTAAATAATTTTTTAATATCGATATTCCGATTTATCGGCAGAAAAATCTGAATGGACGATATTTTGTAAAAAATATCGATATTTATTGTTGAATTAATAAAAAATCCAGAAAAATGAAAAAACTTCATTAAAAAATAATTAAAGAATATCCATATTTGATACTTTTCAACCCACATTTTTATCAAAAAATATCAACAACTGTATTTGAAAATGTGTTTCTGAACAAAAAAAAATTAAATAAACCTGGGAAATTTTATGTAAAAAATTATTGATTAAGTCATTTCTCATTGAACCAATTTTTTCATATAAGAATTACAACAGGCCACACAAATATTGTAAGTTTTTATAAGATTAAAATTATAAGGGTATTATAAATATACAAATTAAAAAGATATTAAATAAAAAGGATATAAAAATATTTTAACAAGTCATAGGCGGAACAAATTTTCGGTAATAGTTTATTGAAAAATATTTTGGTTAACAATAAGATTTTCAAATTTTATATCTTAAACAATGCGTTGTTTAAAAATGATTATTATTGTAATCTTTTCATTAGCGATGTAAATTTGAAGTTAATCAGAAAAAATAGTCATTCACATTTAAAAATAACCTGAACAATATACAGTTTTTTAAGAATTTGCATTAGAACTTTTTGGTTTTTCGATATTACTCGAAATTTTACTGTTTTAAAAAAAATCATCATTTGTCGGAGATATCAATAAAAAAATTGTTTATTTTTGGAACTACACTAAATTATGCTTATAAAAATTTTTGCAGGATATGAAATTTTAAATTCTTTTTATAAAAATCAAAATTACTAGGTTATTTATTCATAAACTATTTTAAAACAAAATCATAGATAGATCAAATTTCCCAAAGTTGTTTATAGGAAAAATATTTTCTTTAAGTTTTCCAATTATTTATCTTGCACGGTTTTTTTTCAAAAGTATATGATGTTTCTAATCTTTAGATTATTAATGTCAATTTCAAGTTATTAATTATTCTTATTTTTTGAATCAGTGAATTTGATTTGATAATGATTTCAAATTTTGCTCCATTTTTACTATTTATATATACTTATTCATTTTTACGTGTGAAATGTCCCATAAATTTGAAGGAATGAACAATTTTATTTTCATCCTTTAATGAACGCTTTTTAATTAAAAAAAAAACTATTTTTAATATAGAATTTACCATTTTTTAATCTTTGTGATTTTCTATTTTTACAGTAAAATACTTAAAAATTAAAAATACAAATAATTTCTAAACGATTAGGAGTACACAGTTTTTTTATACTTCACAGAAAAATCTATTGTCTTCTGTATATTACTCCAATTCTCACTGTTTCAAAAAAAATCTTCATTCGTCAAAAATATCAATGAAAAAATGTTCATTTTTGAAACTACATTAAATTGTTATTTAAAAATTAACGCAGGAAATAAAATTGTAGGTTATTTCTAGAATAAAAAGTACTAGGGTAAAGTATTGGAAATATATTCAAATATAAAATCATAAGTAGACAATATTTTCACAAGTTGTTTACAGAGAAAATATTTACTTTAAGTTTCCAAATTTTGTACTTTGGACGATATTTTTTCAACAGTATATGATTTTTCTAATTTTTGAATTATCAATGTCAATTATAAGTTATAAATTCTTGTTATTTTTGAATAAGTGAAGTTTTTGATTCCGAATTTCGTTTTACTTTCAGTATTTATTTTATTTTTATTGAACTACTATTATTCGACTTTTATTTCAAAATGGTTGTATTATTGGAAAAAAATTTTTTCCAAAATAATTTACATTATAAAGTATTTATTATAACTTATGTTATAATAATAATTTATCATTAATAATAATGAAGATTTAAATTTTGAAAAAAATTTTATTATTCCATTATTCATTTCAATTTTACATGTACAATATTTCATCAATGCGGGAACAAAAGCCCCTTTTTGGGGTACTCGGAAATCAGCGGGAAATATCAACAAAAACCCTGGGAAACATTCATTAATCACGGATCAGGCAACTCCTGTGATCCGGGATTTATGAATATTTCCCTAGGGTTTTATTGATAACTCCCACTGATTTCCGAACACTCCAAAAAGAGGATTTCGTTTTTGCGTTCCATAAAAATGAAGTAGCCACTTCTACACATGCAAGGGAAAAAATATTCTATGCTACACGAGACAAAAAGGATGGTTCTAATATTTCTAACTCGTGCAATTGCGCACTCGCTTCGCTCGTGCCCAAACTTTGCACTCGTTGGAATCATCCTTTTTCTCCTTTGTATCATAAATATCTATTACATTAAAAACTATTTTTTAATATAGAATTTCCTATTTTTAATCTTTGTAATTTTTTATTTTTTACAGTTAAATACTTCAAATTCTATTAAATACTTTAAATTTTGTAGTCAAATACTTGAAATCTTCAATTGATATAAAACACCATCGAAAAATCACTAATTTTCGAATGTTTTCGTGTTTCAGACGACGGAAAAACTGTGAGCCTGAAAACCTACGACGCCACTTTAGAGGGTATGATCAAGTCCTGGGTGGAAAGGTTCCCAAATTCCACTCTACTCGACAAACTCGTCAAACTTCACGAGAAGGATAAAAAGTATTTTTCAACCGAAAATTTATTGAACTAAAATGCCCATATTTTTCAACAGTTTTACCAGCGTATTTTCAATGATTGACCCATAGGTGTTACATTTTCATATCAGATTTTATGTATTGTATGTAAATAGAATTTCTGCGAATATTTATATACAAGTATGACTTTCAGCTAATTCGTCTTCTTAAATAAACTTGGTTAAAAAAAAGAAACATGCAGATTTCATCTCATTTGTTGCAAATTGTATTTATTACTTTTACAAGTATTTTTATACAAATTTGAAATCAGAATCACAGTTATTCAACGGGGTTTTTTTTTGTACATACACATTTACATTTTACTTTGAGATACAAAAAGTTGGAAACTTTTTGTAAAAACGGAGAAAAATGTCAAAATGAACGTTTAAAAGTTTTTTTTTCACCACCAATAAAAATTATACTTGATTTCAGTTTTGTTTATCTATAAAACTGCGGTTGGTGAGTATTCCACTGTGATTGTTGTGTTTGTTGTTGTTGTTGCGGAGTAGAACTGTATTGTTCATGCAAATACGCGGAACTTTGTTGTCTCTGCGAGGACGAGACGTATTGTTGCTGTTGCTGGGAGACTGAAGGATAGTTCACTTGTTGCTGATTCGAAGGGAAATACGGTTGACTTTGTTGCTGCGACTGCGAGGCTGGAGGGGGAACACTGTAATTTCCGTAACTCACCTGAAATCGAAAAAATGACTTTTTTTGTAAAGCAATGATATTTTAATGAATATTCAAGATTTGATTGGAAAGATTTTAAATATATTTTCTTGAAAAAGACGGAAACTGCACAAAATTGATATATTTGTTAATTAATATTATTTAGGCCCAATAAAAATTTTCATGCACTTGCATTCAAAAATGAAAACAATCTTGTGGATTTTATTACAAAAAATAATTTTTAAAATTCAATAAAATACATTATATTGTATCTAGAAAAACTATTTAAAAAAAACTGCACAAAATTGAAATATTTGTTACTTTAAAATTCAGGTTCAAAAAAAAAAAAATTATTCTTACACTTGCAATCAAAAATGAAAAAAATCATGTGGATTTTCAAGTAAATTTTATTACAAAAAATGTTTTCAACATTTAATAAAACACATTATATTGTATCTAGAAATACTATTTGAAAAAAATTACTTAAAATTGATATATTTGTTGGTTTAAAATTTAGATTCAAGAAAATTTTTTTCTTACACTTGCATTCAAAAATGAAAAAAATCTTGCGGATTTTAAAGTAAGTTTTATAATAAAAGAAAATTTTCATAACAATCTCGTATTTTTGTAGAATATCGAAATCTGTAAACTTTCAATTTATAAAAAGTATGATTGACGGTCTCAAAAAATTATGTTCTTTAATGAAAGTTTTTATGGATTCCTATTTGAAAGAATTCAATAATTCATAAGATTTGTTTCTAGAATCATCAATTGCATATTTTGCAATAAATTATTTAACATTCAATTATTCACCAAAAAATGGCGTGATATACTCAAAAACATGATAAATCTGCAATAAAAAATGGATACATATGAAATATTGATGCGTATTTTCAGTCACTTCTTACACAATAAATCATTCATATAATAATTTTTTTGAAGTAATAAAAATTTCTTTTTTCTCTAAGAATCTCGTTAGAGGCAACAAAAATTTATTAATAATTATGTTAAACGCAAAAAATTGATGAATAGTACATTATACAGCTATACTGTTTATCTTTATTAGTTTTTTAATGTATAATTTGCTACTTGGATTTCCAAGTGGATATTGAATATATATAATGTTTAATATGTTTATATCCAAATTCACCTGAGGCGTGTAATAATGATGCCCCTGTTGCCCCTGCTGCTGACTATGATGCCCATCATGTGCATTCATCGTTGTTTCCTGTATAGGCACAGTAATCAAATTCGTCCTCATTGTTTGGTTTGTCTGCGAATTGCTCTGCGTATAATTCTGCATAGGAGCAGCATTCTGCGATCTGTGATGATGATGTTGCTGTTGTTGCTGCTGATAGGGCTAAGAGTATAGGTAAAAAAAGTATCGATTAAAATCGATAATTCAGAATTGTTTATCGATAACAATCGATTTTTATCGATATTTATTAATAATAATCGATGTTTATCGATAATAATCGATGCTTGTCCATAACAAATCGATTGTTATCGATAAAATCGTTAATTTCCCCCTCCATATTACTAAAGCGGCAAATTTGAAGGACGTTACAGAATCTAAAGGATAATATGCCAAGAAAAGTTCAAGGTAAAAATGTTCAAAGTATGAAAAAGTGTAACGGGCTTACAGAATAAACTATTTATAATAGTTAGTAAATAAAAATCAATGTTATACAATTTTTTTTATAAAAAGACTTTATTTCAGGACATATTTTTTATTTTTATCAGATTTATCGATACCGATAAATATCAATAACGCAAAAACTTCTCGATACTTACCGATTTTAAAATACGTCGGTACATTACCGACAATACCGATACCAAATACTTACCGATTCTTTTCCCAGCTGTTGATGATGATGGTGATGATGATGATGATGCGGCTGGGACTGGCGATGCTCAGAATTTTGCTGTAGCTGTTGTTGACTGGCTATGGAATTAACGCGTGGATCATTTCCCATGACGCTTTGTACATGGGACGAAACTGATTTCGTTCGACTCGTTAAAATCGCGGAAGGAGTGATTTTCGTGAGCTGCGGTTCCGAGTCTGGTTTGGGGTGCGAATATTGAGGAGTGTCCGGTTGGGACATGGTTTGTGGCGTTGCCGCGACCGCGGCGTTGGACACGTGGCGATGATTTATGTGGGCCTTGAATAAAAAAGTCATTATTAAATCATTATCGAATATTAATCATTGATTACTCATTTTTATTATTATTAAATTATAATCAAATAAAAAATGTATTATTAGTAATATTATTCAATAAAAAAACATTATTATTATTTAATATATGATTACATTTATAATAATTGGATTTTAAATAATTATGATTTATTTATTATTATTCATTCATTATATTATATTTACAGTTAATAAATAATATGAATGCATTATAATTCAATAGAAAATATAGAATAATAATAATTATTGATGGATAATTTCTGAAAAACGCTTCTTCGTAACAACGCTTCTTCGTAACAACGCACTTGCAAATCCCTCTGACTGAGATACGTTCTTCTGCACCCCGCGTTTCCGTATCTCGTACCACCATGAGTACACATGAAAACGGTTCCTAGCCCAGTTTGCTCGATCCTCAGAACTTTTTCCATGCACCTTGAACAAGCTTTGTCTTCCTTTTTTGCGCACGTTAAGCAAAACACGTGTTTACACGGGATCTACAAAAAATTTGTTTAACAAATGCAATTAGAAAGTTCCATCAAATTTATTTTTTATCTATTTATTTATTATTGTATTTATTTATGGTTATATCCATTTATTTATAGTCAAATTAATTGATTAATTTATTGTTATATTTATTCATTGTTATATATAATCATTTATTTATTGTCATATTTATTTGTTCACTGTTATATTTATTTATTTACTGTTACATTTATCCATTTATCTATTGTGATATTTATTTATTGTAACCTTTACTTATTTATTGTTATCTTTATTAATAATTGTTATATTCATTTATTATTAAATATTATATATGTAACATTTTTTTTTCAATTCTCACCATTCTGCCATAAATTAAAATCGGCTTCAAACACTTGTCACAGCAATGAATCATGGGATTCAAAACTTTTTCCCCAATAAGGTTGACTCGATGGTCCCAACGCAGTCGTAGCATCGGCTCGGGTGGGCCCCGATTTATCGTCGTGAACGTCGGCGCCTCCAATTGCGAAATGTCCGCTTCAAGGTCAAATTGTTGCTCGCTTTGTACCGGTTGTTCTTGTTGCAGATTCTCGGAATTTGGCGTTTGTTGAATATTGGTTGTTTCCGGTGCAACGCTGGTGTCCATCGCCGTCTTTTCCTGTTGTTGCGGCGTGTCTTCATCGTCACTTTCTATTACCTGCCAATTTTCAAAATTTTTCCAATTTCGACAAATAAATAAATTATACTGGGAATTTCTTTTTTTTAATTTTCAAAATTTTACAGTAGGTATATAATAAAATAAAAAAAAATTTCTAAAATTACACAAAATTTTATTTCACATTAACAACTCATTTATTTATTAAAATAATTACTTATTCATTTACAAAATATTATTGCATTACCTGAAAAATTCTAAATAAGTAAAATACTCCCTGAAAAATTTTTTAAATAATGAATCTTATTTTTACCGAACAAAAAAAGCTTTTTGCAATTTATAATTTTTATTAGCATTTTCTTGAATATTAGATTTTGAATTTATAAAAGTTTAACCATATTATATAATTTTACAAATGTTACGAAATTTAAAAAATTTTACAGAGTAAACGAATTGAAAGAAAATTCTTCAATATTCTACAAAACTTTATTATATACTCATAATTATATTTTTATTATTATTTAATAATTTACAATTCATTTATTATTACGTTACCTGAAAAATTTTAAATAGTTAAAATACACACTGACAATTTTTTTGATAAGTAAATCTTTTATTTACGGAACAAACAAAGCTTCTTGCAATTTGTAATTGTTATGAGCATTTTCTTGAATTTTCGATCATGAATTTATGAAAGTTCGAGCAAATTATAAAGTTTAACTAGTTTTACGAATTTTTCAAAATTTTTTACAGAGTATACAAAATTATAAAAAATTTGTAAAATCGACAAAATTTTATCGTGCAGAATACATGCATTTATAATTATTATGAATACTTATTTATTTACAATAAACATTTATTATTACATTATATGGAAAATTCTGAATGGGTAAAGTTCTCACTGAAAAATTTTTTAATTAATGAATCTTATTTTCAACGAACAAAGCTTTCTACAATTTATGACATTTATTAATATTTTCTTGAATTCATAAAATTTCAAGCATATATTATATAATTTTACTAGTTTTACGAAATTTTTTAAATTATACAGAATTTATTAAAATAACGAAAAATGTCTCAAATTTGACAAAATTTTATTATACATTTACAATTCATTTTTTTATTACTATAATTATTTATTCATTAACAATATATATTAGCTGTTGCATTGCTTGGGAAATTCTGAATGGATATAGTCCTCACTGAAAAACTTTTTAATTAATGAATCTTATTTTTACCGAAGAAACAAAGCTTTTCGCAATTTGTAATTAAAAATTTCAAACTTTAAAAAAAATTACAAACAGAATGAAAATGCTTATAAAAATTACTAATATTCATTAGTATTTTCTTGAATTTCAGATTTTGATTTTATAAAAGTTTGAGCACATTACATGGTTAATTAATAAATTATTCATCACTTGATTATTATTATATTTTTATTATTATTAATCATTATTATATTTCGATTAATTATTAATTCATTAGTATATTAATTCGATAATAATTTTAGATTAATAATAATTATCATTAATCTTTACATTCATTAATAATCGTCATTAGTTAATAAACGAATCATTCTTAATTTTTTTTATTATTATTAATAATCATCGAAATATATCGATTAACTATTTATTCAATAATAGTTTTCTTCATTATGATTTGATATTATTAATAATCATCATCATTTCATTAATGGTGATTATTTTTCAAAATTATTCTTCGATAAGAATAATCATCATTCATTAATTCATTATTAATTATCATTACTTAATTAATTTAGTAATCATGATTTATTTATAATTTTCTTATTGTTAATAATAATCATAATATTTCGATGAATTATTAATTCAATAATAACTATATTCATTAATTATTTTAGATTATTGATGATAAATATGAGTTCATTGATGATGATTATTTTTTTAAATTATCATTCAAAATTAATTATTATCTTGATTTTACAATGTATAATTAACGTGAATTGCATGTTTTCCTGTTGTTGCGGTGTGTCTTCATCGTCACTTTCTATTACCTGCCAATTTTCAAAATTTTTCTAATTTCGACAAATAAATAAATTATACTGGGAAATTTTATTGCAAGAAAATACCTTGACCCTTTAAATACTTTTATAACAAAGTTTAAATTATATTACAATGAAAAATTTATTGGTCAATGCATTTTATATGATTTATGATGAATTCATTAATTCAATTAAAATCAACGAGTTTTCAAAATTTTAGAAAATGGAAGGTTTCGAAGAATTTTGTAGAATATCAGAAATTATTCCTAAAATCTGTAAATTGTAAGAAATTTCTTATCTTCAGAAAAACCTAGAAATGAAATAAAATAGAAATAGGAAAACTTAGAAGCTCAAAAATTAAGAAAATCTTGGAATCTAAAATATTTTGAATGATTCAAAATTTTCTCGGTTCCAAAAGATATACACTAAGAAAATACTTAGTCGTTTTTACTGAAAATATTGGAAAAATTACTATATTCTAGGAAAAATTACAACATTATTTTAATTATCATATATTATAGTACATTTAGCCATAAATATATTTATTTCTATTATTATTTCATTTATAAATATAATTATTTCTATATACGTAAATTAATTTATTATTATGAATATATATATATATATATATATATATATATATATATATATATATATATATATATAT
>JAPYZL010181206.1:0-18324 GCA_030522825.1 Platygaster orseoliae
CTATTAATAAGTGATGGATGCTCGTAGTGACTGGAGCGTGAAAATTTGGGTCTTCCTTTTCCTCGCCTACGGATATTTAAATTTGTGACCTTTTTCCTTCCGTGGAAAAGCTTGAATTTAGAAATAAAATAGTGTATGGTATAACGGCGGACGCACTGTATATAAACTAACTATAATTGAAATAAAATGATATTTTTTTACCTATAACTATTTTGTCAATTTTAAAGGTATATTTAAACGACCTAGCCACACGATTTACAAACCTCACTGTTTACAAAGTAATAAAAACCATACTGTTCTCTTGTTGTTGTAATCTTCGCGTGATTCGTTGTTGGAATCGACAGCTTCTTTCGGGGTAGAAAAAGGCGCCCGCGTTGCCCAGGGTTGCGTGAGGTTACGGGGCACTTTCGTGCACGCGCGTGGCCATTAATGAAGGAGAATAATAGTTCGATACCAATTAGCGAGAAACTGTGGGCAGCGGTGAGCAAGTCGTAAAAAGAAACAACCGGTAGGTAAGTAGATATGCTTCCAGTATTAACTACCCTTGGAATAGGGTAACAAACGCAGGACCGGTTCCCTCGACGTTAATTGAACGCACCGTTCGTAACAACTATCCCTCTTATTGCAATCACCCCCGCGACCAATGACCGTTCTCCGCTCTAAGAAAATCTATACCACTTACTTTTATGGGATACGGTCCGATCCTACATTCTTTCCACGAGATATAAGATTCCAATTTCGTCTGTCTCGATTTGTTCCATGTCTTCAGCAAGTGGATTGTTACTTTTTTTGACTGGAACTCTCATTGCTTACCTACTGGCATTCGAACTGGAAAAACCTCTTTTTATTTGCATTTCCCTAATGAGGCTGGATTTCTTGGGAAGTTGAGAATCAGGACGAAATTAGCCCTGCTTGTTCGAAGCGTCAGGAACTGAAGTCACAAGCATAAAAAGCATTGGTCTCGATCGATGGACAAATCCCGAGGACTATAGGTTCGTCGCGCGTATTGTCGCTTCTACCCACTCGCGATAAGTCGGCGCCGTGTTGCGACTCAATCCTGCGGTCTCTTCCTTATAAATCTTGGTCGCCGGCATAAATCAACGGCCTCCAGCAGCGTGATACCGAGGAGAGCCCTTGATACACTGCAAGGGGACCCTTCGATTCTTGGCTAAGGAAGACACACGAGGCCCACTCATGGCGCGTCGTGTTCTATGCCAACCGAGGCTATACATCAGACTCCTTTACCAATGACACTTCGGCTTTAGTGCCAATAAAAAACGATTAATCCCCGTGCGTTGTTAAACAAATGGAAATAAGGAGTTTGATTCAATTTAAGGTTTTTCAGGAAACGTTTGCTTGAAATATATTTAATTTCGAGTTCGAAAAAGAGTATGTTTTATGATATGAGATTAATTGCAAGTTATTGTTCAATACAGGTATGGGAAATTTTCCATAATTTAACGTGGGAAAAGTTCCGTAACCGAACTGAAAATGTCACATTCATTGCATGAAAAAGTTTTTGTCAATTAGCATCTAGTTTTTTCTATACACCAGAGAAATTTATTTATCTGTGGAAAATTTTTACCATGGAAACATGTATCTACTGGCTGTTTTTTAATGGAGAATCTTTTTTTTCATATTTGATTTGAATCAGTCATTTAATTTCATTTAAAATCATTTGCATGGTCGTGTAACTTTGATTCTAAGAATTTCAGAGCTTGAAGAATTTTTTAGAAAGATATAATAAACGATAATGTATTTTTTTCAAACTATGTGTATAATGGTAAGATAGAGATTTTTTTTACAAATTTTAAAAATCTAAGTTTTCTTTTTCCAGTTCACCATTTTTGAAAGTTGACAAGAAAGTTTTAAGGCCTTCATTGTTTGTGGAATATTTGTACAATTTTACTTACAATAAGTGAGACTTTTCCAAAATTCATCAAAAAATTATTTATGAAATTGTCTTTCTTCTTAATCACTGACGTCAATCTGAAAACAGTTATTTATTAATTGAAAAAAAAATTTTTGTTCATTTCATGTAAAGTAAATTATAAAATTTATAGAATTTAATATTTGTTTTTCAGATTATGAATGATTCAGATTATATAATATTTTATCATAAAATAAGATTAAAGTGAGATACATAAAAAATATAATAATTATAAATTGAAAATATACAACAATATAACAAATATTTGAAAAATCATGATTAAAAAAACCATTTCAAATATTTATAATTTTATGATGATTCTGAAATTATATGATAATTATAATATGATAATTAAAATGGGATTTATTATGAGATTCTATAGAATAAATCAGATAATAAATTAATATGTGTCCTTTTGAATTCCAGCATGAAATTCAACCATCTTCAAAAATAAAGAAAAATTCCTTTGTAAATATAACTTCACCTGAAACATTCAGAAAACATTTAGCTTCAAAAATAATTCGTATAGGAGAGGTTATAAAAATTTTAAAGTTCGAAAGAAATTCGTAAAGGATTTTTTTTTATTTCATTGATAAATACTTATTTACAATGGATTAAATAATTTCACAACCTATCAACTTAATTTCCTTTCATATTTTTAGAAAATATTTATAAAAAAAACGAATATTAAAAATTTTAAAGTCATTTCAATATTCTTCAACCATGTTATCTAACCTTTTATAATTTGTGAAGATTCTTCGAGAACTAAAAATTGTTTTGAAGAGGAAAGAGAGAACTTAAAAAAATTATGAGGCGATTAAAATTTTTCAGACACAAACACTGAAATTCTTCAATATGCTAAAATGACATTTAGTATTTTTTGTATCAAAATGTTTCGATTATATTGTTTACTTATTTTGATAGAAGTAAAATCACAACATGCAAAAAAGGACAAAATTCATAAAAAATTTAATTTTTCGGAACAAAAAAGAAATTCAAAAAATTAATTACAGAATTACAATGAGTTATGTTAAGTTTTTCATGTTTGAACTTCCAAAAATATTGAAAAATATTGAAAAAATTTTTTTTTGTTAAACTCTCTATAAAAATACAAAATAATTTTTCGGAAATTTCAATTTATTATAAGAAGTTCAGAGAATTTTCTAAAATTTTGAGTAGTTAATATAAATTTGTTCAATCGAATCTTCAACATTAATATTTATTTTTTTTTTTTATAATATTCAAAACGATCCATGAAGTTTTTCGTTCTGGAAGGTTTTCCTTACGTTATTTACAAATTTTCATGATTTGTAGATTGAAAACAACTTTTGGAACTCAAGCTCTAAAAAAATTTTTAGGCTTCCATAATAATTAAAAAAAAGTTTGTGATTCATAATTATTCTCGTAAACTTTCATGCTCCTGGAAGTTATTACGTTTCAGAATTCAAGCTACTTTCGCTTCAAAATTGCAACTTTGAAACGATTTTGTAACTTTCATGACATGAAATATTGTATTCAACTTGGTGCAAATGAACATTTGAACTTCGTTGAATAAATATCCATTTTTTTTAATGTTTAAAATCTGCCAAGTTCAGAAAATTTAAGTGATGTTCTCCAAGATTTCTTATAACTTTAGCAAACTGTTAATAAAAAATTTACAGCTAGATAAAAAAATAACAGATATATAAACAAGGCATACGATATTATCACTGTTATTTAAAATTTCGCATTGTAATAAATTCTTCACACTTGTCAATATTACAAATTTGTTTCTCAGAATATCTTGAGTTCAAAAATAAATAGTAAATACAAATTTTAAGAAAATTATTAAAAAGCTCCTCCTTATTTGTTCATCACCTTCCAACTAAGTTACTAATCTCAAATTAATGTATGATTAATAGATTAATAAAATTTATCTTCATTATTTCCTCATTGTTCATAAAAAACTCCATGCACATTGTTATATAACGTTAAATAATTTTTTTCTGTTTAATTTTCCAACCCGCAGTACAAAAAACGCGTCACCACAACAACCGTGTCTACAAGAAACGACGTCCATGCACGTCCTCTTTATTGTTACGCTCGCGAAACCGCAAATCGTGGCTTCGCCGCTGCGCCGACAAAGCCTTCGTATTAATAGTCGTTAGATAGTGGGTTAACAGTAAATATCAATTATTGAACTGTCCCGCCGAGATTTACTCTTTGGAAGTCGCGGCATTTTTACGCCCGCTAATGAAGATGTGGTGCTCGGCAAATGAACTTTCGCGATTGTCGATGCCGCTCGGAATCTTCGTTCGGAACAAAAGGAGATTCTCGCGGTGAAATTACATTCATATGAAAACAGGTTGTAAACCTCGCGTGATACCGTGCGATAACCCCGAATAGTCATTTGTATATCTAGGTGCTAAAATGTAAAGCAAAGTGTAAAACGCCTGTGTGAGTCACGTGACCTGTACGGCGTTTTACACGTTACTGTGAATGAGGTGAAAAACTCGCTGGCGATGGTTGATGTAAAAAAATATTTTCGATCATCCCGAGGAATTTTCGGCGTTTTCTTATCGTGCTTGAGCGATTTCCCGGGCTTGTAATTAGTATCGGAGGAGATAAAGAATTAATTTCGTTTGATACAAGCTCGAAGTGAGCGGGATGACGTCGGCGAAACATTCGGAATATGCTATTAAGTCCCCTCTTATCGACCAATTTGTCCTTTGATCCTTCGTATAATTAATGGGCCCACAATCGCTTTGATAAGAAACAAGTTTGCGGACTGTTTCGCGAGATGGGGAACGATGCATCGCCAACTGGTCGCGTCGTTTCGCTCGCTCGTTTGTCACTTTGACAGTGCTAATGACGTGCCAACAAATAAGCGATCGATGAACGTGTAATTCTAGTAAATAAAAAAAAGAGGTTTCCTTCGAAAAATTGGTTATTCAAATTTATGAATGCGTGGTTTCCATAAATAAAACGTGATTTTCTGATTACTAACGTAGCAAATTTGCTGTGGATTCGACGTATCGAAATTATAGCGAGGCATAATTCTGTAGATAACAGGAATTTACGGGATAACACTTGGCGATTAAGCGAGAGCGGGCGGAGCTCAGAGGTCCGAAGCTCCGCCATATGTTTCCACGACACGATCGGTACTG
Source organism: Platygaster orseoliae (assembly GCA_030522825.1). Classification (NCBI taxonomy): domain Eukaryota; kingdom Metazoa; phylum Arthropoda; class Insecta; order Hymenoptera; family Platygastridae; genus Platygaster; species Platygaster orseoliae. The sequence goes on from JAPYZL010181206.1 coordinate 5,077, forward strand.
GAGAATCTGTAAAAAATCGACGCAAGGCGCGTATCGTTACTTATTCCGAGGATCGTTGTGGACTGTCGTTAATTTTCGCGTGTCGTTGCGGCTGCTTCGATGAACAATCACGAAAATCGCTTTTGTGGTCGGAACGTTCCTGTCGGTGGAGGCATAAATTTTCTTTATTACATTCTATAATCGGGGTTTTATGGTTTCTAGTATGGAACGATTTTGCAATGTCACAAGTTAAGATGCAACAATAAATATAATATTAGATAGTTTGAGTCTTTTGGAGGGATTGGAAACATTTGATAGTAGTTTTTTTGAAAAAATTCGTGTATTTTTTGATAATATAGGATTTTAATTATATTGTTTGGTATTGTGAAAAATATTTTCGATATTTCAAATAAGTAAAAATATTCGAAAAAAAAAAATATCATTTTTGTAAGTCCCAGGAAAATTTGAGGAAATGGGTCTTAATTATCAATATTAGTTTATTAGTTTTTGCACTGAAGTGCATTTTCTATCAAATTGTTTATAAATAATCTTTGAATTTATTTGTATTCTTTCGGTTTCAAGCAAAGAGTTATTTTGCAATTTAATTATTGATATTCTTTGAAGAAAATTTAAAGTCAAAAACTGCTTAACTTACTGCATTTACTTTATTTACGTAAAAATATATGTATAATGCAGTTAATTAAAATGTCATGTGAACACATAATAAGTATAAAAAATATATCTTACAAGTTACAAATTTATTCATTAAAAATCGTTGGTATATGTATAAAAATCTTGTATAAACAACAGTTTTTTAAAAGAATACGCTGAAATAGCTACAAATTAGTTACTCTTGAAAAATTTCCAAGGAAAATTTTTTTTTGGGAGGAACTCGTTGATAGACAATATTTAATTCTTTGAAATGCGTAACATTTTCATTAATCAATTCTTATCAAAAACATATTGTGTGTTTGAAAATACTTTTGAAGTTTTTAAATGCGTTCATAAGTTTTTCGCCTTCTTAAATAAAATTGAATTGCTTTGAAAGTGTTTATTTTTCAAAAGATGTAAAATTTTAGAAATTTTCGTGAGTGAAAGTGGTCGAAATTTTTTTTGAAAGTATGGAGTTACACTCGAAGTATATGGATTTAAACGAGAACAAATTTTTTTATTTTAAAAAATTTCATATATTTTGCGATAATTGAATTTTTATTTTCAGAGCGTATTTTATTTTTTTTCCAAGTATCCAATAATCTTAATTTTTTTTTAGTTGTTTTGTGAACGTAATCTCATTTTTGCCATTTCGAGGCAGATAATTTTAAGATGCTCCATATTTTTTATCGAAAGTACAAAAAAAAAAAACATAAAAAGTTCAATATTTTATGATTCTTCATTGCGCTATTTTCTCAGGAATCCAAGAAATTTTTATTTTATAAAATATCAGACTTTCAAGTTTCATTTAAATATTCTTGTTCCCTCTCATAAACCTTAACTTTGAATCAACCACCACTACTTTATTTTACTAGTTGTCTTTAAAAACTCTATCATTTTGTTTAATCTTTTCAATGATATATTTCTGTGAAAAAATAATAAAAAACATTAAATATTTATAATGGTGGCTATTTTTGTGGATGGATGTGAAAGAATTTGTATTTCATATGCATATGTTGAACTGCTAAATAAATTATTATTATTATGAATAATAAAATGTTCATTTAAACTCAAGAATATTTTTAAACGTGGGGCCTACATTTGCCCAGAGCGTAAAGGTAATATGAGCCTTACGGCTTTTCTTCTCAAACCCTATTTTCTAATTCCAAGCCACATACGTTTGAGAACATAATTATATTATAGTAAATAAAGAATTAATTAAATATTATATAATATTATTGATATATTCAATGTAAAGTATGTAAGATATATATAGAAAAAATCATATATTTTCCCATCACCCCAATTCCAAAAATCAATATTATAGTCCATCACGCTAGATGATCGAAATGAAAAAAAAAAATTATTATCAGCAAAACTCAAACAATTTTTCAATCTTTCGATCGCCAGGGGAGTAGCAGTTAGGCGAGGGAGGGGGTGGACGGTCTTTCGCGAAAATGAGCAATAAAAATAAGCGAGCCGCGAGGGAGGCATCGGACAAATGGGATTTTTATCGGCTTCGGCTCGTTGAAATCGTGTAATAAAGAATCTGCGAGGAGAAATGGGCGAGGAAACCGGAACATATCTCGTCCGCGAGCGCGCACTGTCGTCTACAAATAAAGCATTATCGCCTGGCGACACGTTCTCTCACGCTTGCTAACCTCAGCGCCGTGTGTCGGGCCCGTACACGTTTGCTCTCGTGTGAGGGCATCCTATGCGAATCCGAGGGTCATGCCACACGCGGCCCCGTGCATATGCGTGAATCAAACGCGAAACCCGCCCAAGGAATGCCAACGAACATCGAAACATAGCAATGCTTTATGGTGGTCCGCGGCTGAACCTGATTTATAAGTGCATTACTATGGCCCGAGAAAAGCGAAAGCCACGAACGCGCGGCCATACGTACTTTATTGCTATTCTACGAATACGAGGATGCGACTGATTTTGGTGAGAAAGGAAAACGTTATCTGCCATCTGAAATTAACTTTTCAATATCTAAGGAGTGAGGGAATGTACATGAAAGATAGAAATATTGAGTGAGTAATGAGGAAAACTTATTTAGAAATATTTATAAATAGTTATCAGTGATATCAATCGATCCTCTGGAGTAAATAACGAAAGTCAGGAATAGGGTTTTTTTTCTACCAAATTTTTGACTTGATTTCTTTTATTTTCATGGTACTTTTTAATATATTTATTAATTAATATAATAATATTTTTAATATATTGTTAATATATAATATATTGACAATATACAATATACAATATACAATATACAATTAACAAATCTATTAATTTTGATATACTACTGACATATTTTAATATGCGTTAATTGAAATTAATAGATAAGTGAATCACTCTGAGTTTAATACACGTATTTATTATTTTTAATGTAAATACCATACATGAATGTTAATTGACATTAATGAAATATTTAACAGTGCATGTATACTTATATATAAAGAACGAATCAATAAAAAAACTATACCACATAAGTTTTTCTTGTTCTCACTAAAAGTGATCAATATCATCAGTTTCAATTTACTAAAAATCATTCTTAGAGCAAAATAACAGACATCGCCCAAGATCTTCCGGAACCGAATCTCCCTCATTCAAAACGACTGCAACGCTGCTATCGACTCATTTTCTTCATACGCCACGTGTTGGAATGCTCCACGCAACTATACGCGAAATTTTCTCGCGACCTTTGGAACATATTTCGCGTCGACTGGCCGTGATTCGCTCAGGTACACGAGCACTCCCGATATCAAACGCATTATCGCGCGCGACGTTTCTCGGCTTTGACTAATGTCCTCGAACGGATGCCTACGCTTCGCCAATTTATAATGGCGGTCAACGAGATGTGGACAAACACCGGGCACCAATATATTTCAGATTATGTGTTAAGCCCCTTGCTAAGGCCAGGGACCCTGCGAGCTGGTATTTCGCTACGAGCATCATCGTGTTATGGGAGGAGAACGCGAGGACAAGATTAACACCAGAAGTGCATCTTTACCCCTTCCACCCTCCCCCTCTGCCCAGATCCTCGGCGATAATGCCGTACAATGACCATTTCGCTTCGATAAGGTGCTCGGGCTGTGTTTTACCCTTTGAGAGTTAAGGGGGATTACTGAGGGAGTCGAGTTTTGAACTTGCTTTAATGGCCTGGAAGATCGCCATGACGAATAAATGCCAGAGTTTTTGGGTACGACCTGAAATTTGGAATAAGGGAAATTGTCATCCAAGTTATTTAATGTTAAAAACATTGGTGTCCCGTGAATTCGTAAAATGAGTATCCGCGGAACCTCGACGTTTTTGGACGAGAAAGCATGTGTCCTGAACGACGTATGCACGCCGAGGCACGTAAACGATATATCAGGTGGTTAGCTCTGGGGACGTACGATCCGAGCTATCTTTCTTCTGCTTAGATATACACCTACACACGTTCATGGAAACGCACGTATTCGCGATATTCACATAGGCAAACGTGATCCACTGTTGGATACAGAAGAAGAAGAAGAAGCGGCTCTCGTGAGCTGTAAATGTATTAAGGTTTGACGACCGAGGACCCATAGGTCGCCAGCTTCAACTTCTCTACGTGCATGATGACGTGCTGAATGCGACATGAGCTTCGATAGCGTGTAGTGTTTTTGTTTGTTAACGTATTAAATCAACAATGTTTTGACTAAGAGGATTTGCTGTATCAGCGAAAAGATGGGTTGTTTCAACACAAATTGACAGGAAAAATTTTTTGCAACAGTAGCTTATTTTTTTGTTGCTTCAACAAATTGATCAACCGCCTTCGGGCGAAGTGACACGGTCACTTTCTTGACTCTAGCTTTCACTGAAAGTTTTGAAGTGAAACTTCTCTACTCGAGGGAGTGAAATCGAAATCAGCTGACAATTGTCGGAAAGATTTAACTGCGCGTTCAGTTGGCGCACACGGGAAATTTAAATGTATGTTGAATTTCATACCGGCAAATAAAATTCATTTTACTGTTGAAATGAATTGGAAACTAAATGAATATTAGTTAAGTTGGAATTTAAATTCAAAAAAAAAAATTTCAATAACTAAACTATCAATTTTGATTTCTAATATAGCATGAAATAGAATTTTTTATAGTGATCCAAAGAAACACTGCAAATTGTTAAAAATAGCAGTAAATAAAAAAAGTTTATAAATAACATGCAATACGAAAATTATAGAAATCTTTGAAATACCTAAAATCTGAAAAGTTATAATTTCTATAAAAATCTATACAAGTATTAAAAAAATTTCAACTTTAATTCCTACAGTATCGAATTTAAAAAATTAAAAAAGCTGAATAGACATTCATAATGCTCGTTTATTGCTCAAAAATTAAAGGATTACAAAAATTATCAAAAAGATTAGAAAAAAAAAATCTAAAACTCAAAAATTACAAGAATAAAATTTTGCTACATATAACCCGAAAATTCAAAATGTGAGATTCTGGATTTCAAAATAAAAAATCATAAAATTGTTTCGATTGACCTTGTACTTAAAAAAATATGGAAAAAAATGTTCATTGAAAATTGAGAAAAAGTGATGAAAATAGTCAGTTTTCTAATAATATAGTATGAAATTCTAGAATTCTGTGTAGTGATCCATAAAAACTTTGAAAATCGTTGAAAATACCAGTATATAAATAAAAGTTTATAAATAACATGCAATATGAAAATTCTTGAAATCTTTGAAATACCTTAAATATGTAAAGTTAGAATTTTTTAAAAAATCTATGACAATATAAAATATTTTCCAACTTTGATTTCTACAGTATCGAATTAAAAAAAGCTAAAAAAAGTTCATAATGCTTGTCTATAGCTCAAAAATCAAAGAATTACGAAAAATACCGAAATATTAGAAAAAAAAGAATCTGAATCTCGAAAATGACAAAAATCGAATTTGGCTGCATATTATTCGATCATTAAAAATGTATAATTCGGGACGGTGAAATTATAAATCATAAAATTTCATAGAAAATAACAAATTTTTTCTTAATGATTTGTTGAAAATACTAGTTCATAAAAAAAGTTTACAAATGACATGCAATACGTAATTTCTAGAAATCTTTGAAATAGCTAAAATCTGTAAGGTTATAAATAAAAATAAAAAATATTTTTCAACTTTGATTCCTACAGTATTGAATTTTAAAAAGCTAAAAAAAATTCATAAACTCGTTTATTGCTCAAAAATTAAAGAATCATAAAAAATACCAAAAAGATGAAAATAAGAAAATCTGAATCTCGAAAATCACAAAAATCGAATCTCGTTATTGACTAAATACTAAAAGAATACAAAAACGTAATGTTTATTGAAAATTGAAATGAAGTGATGGAAAGAGTCAGGTTTTTGAATAAAGCATGAAATTATAGAATTTTGTATAGTGGTCCATAGACACTTTGAAAATTGTTGAAAATACCATTTAATAAATGAAGGTTTATAAATTACATGCGATATGAAAATTTCTTGCAATATTTGAAATACCTAAAATCCGTGAAATTATAATTTTATTGTATAAGAAATCCATAAAACTATAAAATATTTTTCCAATTCGATTCCAAGAGTATCAAATTTTAAAAACTAAATAGACATTCATAATGCTCGTTTATTACTAAAACATTAAAAAATTACAAAAAATGCTAAAAGTTTAGAAACAAACTGTTGTGTGTTTTTGAATTATACTGGAGATAGAAAATGGAATAAAAGGGAACTTTATTTTAGGATTATGATTTCATTTGTGGGATATATTTGATCCTGAAGAAGTTCTGAATAAAAAGACAAGTTGGTCATGTATTGAGGAGTGTTTTATTGTTCATGTTGTTCAAGTGGCGTTTCATATTCTAAGTCTTTTCGGACATGTATAAAGAAAGACGAATTTAAATAATTTGATATTGAATGTATTAATCATATCATTCATGTATTATCAATACAAAAATTCCTCAATTTTTGAAACTGCATTCAGCCGATTTGGCCAGTGATGATAATTCCAACGTTTCTTCAGTGTACTCCTAATCGTCCGAGGGTCAAGTGGCAAGCATTTCCGTTTTTCTCGGGAAACCTGGCAAAAACGCGTCGGAAATGCAAAGGGGAAAGGAGAAAAGAGACGTACGCGTTCGCATTATTACGTCCTTATATTATATCGTGAAGGTACAAATGTTCGTACGTATGTAAAATTCCGAGCCGCGACTGCGTAGAGCTATAATAATATCTGTGCTGATAAATGAGACACATAACCGTACACGGGGCTGGCCCCAACCGCCACCACCATCACCCCGTATGTCTCTGCTTATTCCACTTTTGCGACGATGCATTACGAATTTTACATTTTACTAACGGCCTCGCTATCTGCCACGACACGCAATACTTCGAGGAACAGCGAACAACGTGATACAGGACTCGGCAAGGGCTTTTTTCCCAAAGCGTTTCAAGTTTTTCAAACCTGGATTTCGGCAGCCTCTGCAGTAGCAAATGGTGCAATAAAGATGAAAATGAAAGAAAATTGGTACAAAACTTATTTTAAAGTCCGACACAGAATGCAAAAAAAAAGTACGACGATTACAGCTACCTCGAGTCAAAATATTCGGTTTTGGACTTTCAACCGAGTGGGACCGATAAATTATCTTCAGCTTTGATGTCACGACCCTCATAAATAAGGGCATTTTTCATAAATATATATATATTTTTTCATGCAAGTTAAGCCGATTTCCTTTTCTACCGATACCTTCGAATATCTTTCGCGCAATGCCCGATGCCAAACTCTAAGCGAAATCCCGAGGACCCGCTTTATGAATCCGGAAGATTAAAGACGCTCTCGAGTTTGCGGTTGCTCTGCTCTTTTTTCATCCCGGGGAGGAGGGACGTCGCTTGAGTTATATCGGCCGTTGGACCTTATCGAATCGTTCGGCGAGCCGATTAAGAGCTTCGTTAAGTTTCGTCAATTATTCTAATTGACTTATGTTTTGTGGTCGAGTGTCATCGTTTCATCTGCATTAGTAGAGTACTTGAAGAAATGTATCGTAGTCATAATTATAGCCAATGTACTGACTATAATTATATAAATTTCATTTAAACATCTCCAAGAAATCACATTCATCAATTAAATGTACAAACTTCATAAAAACTTGAAAGTTCATGTACACATACGTGTATTGTTTTTTCAGCCTTACACATACCAAAACCACAAACGTATTCCAGACCTTCAACCTTAACTTTTCTTCCTCACTTTCACATCCAATTAACAGCAACATTATTTTTAATGTCACAGATTTGTAACGCCAGATATTCAGGCTCTCGAAAACGCTCCGCGTCGTTTAGTTAATCTCTCCAGATTACGATGTATTGAAAAGTACCGAAGTTTGATCTTCAGCTCGTAAGAATCAGACGTTTCACCGTACTTTGGATTGATATGCGCCGAGATTTTCTGACAATGCGACAATTTATATGGATTTGCTCGGCCCTCAACCCGAGTGTTACTTTCCGTTCAGTGTCAATAGGACTCGCTTCGCTCTTTCCCCCTCTGCGTTTTTTCTGTCCCAACTTTTTTAGCTTTTTTTTCTTTCTACACTTGGATCGTTTTGGTCAGGCGCAATTTTCGTTGTGGGTTTACTGATATTCCACGTGGTTGAATTGGAAATCCTCTTTGACTCGAGACCGAGAGTTTATCTTGTCTTCGAGTTTTTTTTTGTGAAAACTTCGGTGTGTTTTGGGTTGGTGTTTCATATTTATAAACCTCGATCGTGCCGGATTTGTTGCTTAACGATGTACTTTATTTACTGACAGATACGTTTCAGTGCACCCGAACGTGCAATTAAGTCGTGGGTTACGATTTTGAAAATTGTTCTTCTATGCTAATAACAATAAGTTGGTTGGGAGTTTACAGGCACATTGCCGCTCGGGGAATAGCAGCGTGTATTGAAAAGCGTTCTGAAAAGGGGTTTTATCATTTCTGTGGAGTCCTAAGTAAGAACAAGAATTTTGATTGTATTTAAAATGAAGAAAATCCGAGAATAGAAAGTGTTTTTGGAGGAAAAAAAATGTTCAGTAAAACCTGTATATCAAGTCTTAGGCATAATTAATATATAAAGATATATTAAATGCAAAAAGTATTAAATGATGTCAATATTCAATAAAAAGCAGACAGGCATGATAAAAGTCAGAATCACATTAAAGAATCAAATTTTCTAAGAAACCGAATCATAAAAAATCATAATTGTGATAACCGAAATTTATCGTCTGCGTTTGGTATTAAACTATAGTTTCGTGAGAGTGGAAACAATTCTGACATATTCAATTACAAAGATATAATCTCCATGTCCAGACATAATGTCAAATTTAAAAAAAAATTGGAAACTTTTGAATGACGAAATCATCGTAAATGATTTTCTTATCATCCTCGAAACAAGGTGTGAAAAGGAAAATTTATCGTCTGCGTTTGATATCAAACTATAGTTTTGTAAGAGCGGAAATAATTCAGACATTTTCAATCAAAAAGATATAATCTCCATGTCTAGACATTATGTCAAAAAAAAAAAAAAAATTAGAAACTTCTGAACGACGAAATCATTGTACATGATTTTCTTATCATCTTCGAAACAGGGTATATAAAGCAGGCTTTTATTCAGGTATTCACCATTCAAGTCAGGGATTTTCCGCGGTTTCTTCAATACACGAAAAACTCCAACACGAAGCTCACTACTCAGTAAGTCTCCAAAATTATGTCCAAATTTCGCATTTTTTATTATTTTCTAAGTAAAATAATTACTTAACTGTTCAAATAATAATTCATTTCCTGTATAAAAAATTGGTATATTTTTATAAAATGCATATTTTATATAATATATGCAACGGGAATCTGGATTAATACCGTTAACGACTATATCGGGAAATTCATTATTTTCCGGATAATTGACATTTAACTACTTAGCCTACGATTTCACTATATTATTTACATTGTCTTGTCATCAGTCTTCACGTTTAAGTCATAATTCCTTTTTTTAAGAAACTTTTAAAAAATTGATTTTTTTTAAGAGAAGATCTTTGAAATTTCGAAACAGAAGAATGCAATTTAGGAAATACTGCTATAAATTATTTTGCTGTGAAAAACTTATTATTCAAGTCTATACTACTAAAATGCATATTTTGTCAAAAGGAATATCAAAATATGTATTTTACTCTAGTTGTTTGCACGATGTATGTAATACTTTTTTTCTTTTGAGTTTCATGACATTTCAAAAATATAACAGTTTTTGCAATCCAATATAGTAAGAAGTAGAGGAGGAACGACATACACTGTAATAATATTTTACATTGTAGTAATAAATTATTTTAAAATAATTTATATTGAAAAAAAACTCAATACTCAATTTCCTTAACAAAAATTCTGACTTGGCAAATGTACTGTTGCTTTTAATTTTCAAATTGTTCAACATTTGACGATGTATGAATTACATCTGTTTAACAGTATCCTACTTATTGAATAATTTTTATTTCTCCAGTTGGCAACAATTCTTCTAATCCTCGCATTGACGAACGTTATGCCCACCAATTAAAATGGTAACAACAAACAACTTACTTAACATACTACTAGAAAAAATCTTGTGCACAAAAAAAAGCACGAAAAAATCATTCTAAGCTGAATTTGAATAAATTTTAAATCATATCTTTAGCCTGCAAGTGCAAAATTCATCAACCTGTTTTCAAAAACCCTAAATGACATTTCTGTCAAACAAAATGTTGATTTTTTTTTCGATATTTAAATTTGGATACAAATTTCAATTCATAATAATATGCACATTATAATGGGTATGGTTCGTTTCAGTTGCTGCGGAACATTATGAACGGGATAAATTGAACAGCGATGTCATTGCTGTACTTCAGACTGCAGCAAAAATATTATGATTTCGTCCTGTGTACGTATTCAAAAGTTGTTCGCTTAAACTAATATTTTATGACAGATATTATGATTGAGACATTAATTTATGATGAACGTCAATAAATTATTTTTAGTGTGAGAAATAATAATATTTTTTAAATGATAACAGATCTGACAGAGAGTTAGAAGTCACGCGTGCGTTCCCGCATAACAAAGCATCAACACTACCACCACCACACGATGATTCTAATGAAAAATTTCTGTCGCTCTTCAAAATTTTCAAATAATTTTGTATTTTCATTATTATTATGTTCAATCAATAAACTAATACTGCATAACATTCAGGTTTTTTATACGTTTTTTTAATCCTGATTTCTCATCTGTCTGTTATATTAACAAAAATGGGTATTTTTCTTTTCTTCGTTAAATAATATTCATTTTTTGATAAAACTGTGAGGTTTCAGAGTTTGTTACTGAAGTTTGAAATGAATTGAACAGTAGACTTATGATTCAAGTTCGCGTCCAATGTCAACGTTTTTTTTTTTCAAGTAATTTGGATTATTGTTACTTTGTTGTTATTTTTACCTTGATATCCCTTATTTATCATTGCTTCGATTACTACTGTGATTTATAGAAAGTAAAAAACAGTGTTGAAAATACTATTTAAAAAATTCTAATCACAAAAATTAGATTACAATTAAATTCTGGAATTTTTTTTGGAAAGCTTTTGTATTTTTTTTTTACTCGCAAACCCCGTAAAAGTACATCTTAAGAAATTATTGAAAATAGGTTTACGTATTATATTCAGCGAATGAATGTATATGATCATTTCAAACATTTTTTTTAAATTTTTCTTTGAAAATAGAATGTAAGTATTTTGAGTTACTCAACGCCAAAGATTACGAAACAAAAAAATTTTGTTTTTTAAATCAAACATAAGAAATGTTTATTTTTCATCTTTTTTTTCAATATACAAAGTAATGAGAATATTTTTTCATGTATAAACATAAAATAGCATAAGAAATGGTAATTTGTATGTACAGCATTTAATTAACATAACCGTTTGATCAAGTATTAGTATATCGTTACTATTTACAATCTAGAAACATATGTTTTATAACCGAAATTTTTTCTACTTAGAATAAATTTTAAATCTTTCCAACATCTCCCAAAACTATAAATTTTCAAAATTTTGCAATGTATTTTTGAACATTGATTTTTATTTTTTCAATAAATTATATCACGTCTTCTATTATCATAACTTTATTATAATAAATTTCACTACTTTTATTTTCTCAATTTTTTGAAACTTTAACTCATTCTTTCAGTAAACCATCACAACTTTATTTATATTGTCATCATAGATTTTACTGTTTTTTTTTATTTCTCACTTTATAAGAAAATTCTCATATTATTATTCACAATTCAGAAATATGTGTTTTTATTAACCACATTTATCTTACTAATATTATGAGTTCTAAATTTTTTTAACATGCCCCCCCCCCAATAAATATTCTCAAAATATATCTATCTAATTTTGAACATAATTTTCATTTTTTCAACAAATTATATCACGACTTCTATAACCATGATGCTTATAAATTTAAATATTTTTTTTTTTTCGTAATTTTATGAAATGATAATTTATTTTCCCGGCAAACCATCACGGCTTCTATATTGTCATCACGAATTGCAGATTACATTCTCTTAACAATATGTCTAAGTATGTTCAAATATTATGAGTGACCATGAAAAATCGTATAAAACTATATAATACTATTTTCAAGCCAGGGAAATTATAGAAAACCATAGAAAAGTCATAAACAATTATAATAAAGAATAGAAAATAATAATGAGTCATGAAAAAACAAGAAAAAGTATAAGAAAAGATGAAGAATCATAATTAACCTAATGGTGAATAATAGAAAAATATAGGAAATCGTAGAGAATTGGTAAACTATACGAAAGGAAGGAAAATTACAGTGAATCAATATAAATCTAGGAAAACTTTAAAAAACTCTAGAAAGTTATACAGAAATATGAAAACTACAATTCAATAATAATCAATGAAAGATATCGTACACAACTAGTTGATTGGCGAACAAAGCAAAAAAAAACTTGTTTTTTTTTTTATATTGGCATAACATATTATTATAAATAATACAATTCGTTATATTTATAATTTTCATAATTTCCTCACAGTGGTAACGTCAAATTTATAAATTCGATAATTTAGAAAATTTTCAATAAATTAATTGTAATGAACTTCAATATTATAATTAGATAAGTTTGATGATAATTTATATGTTTATTTCATCTAACAATAATTGAACAAGCAACTGGTACAGTTTCTATTCAAATATCAAACATTCACTAACACAACAGTATTTTTCACCAAATATATATATAAACACAGAAATATTCAATTTTGGTGTTTACATAAAATCTCTGCAAACCTACCATTAGGATAAAATTAATTAACAAAACGAATCCCATCGTATCATATTCTCAATAAAACATTTGATAGTTAACAATAGTTAAGAACACTAACTGTTATTCATTTGAAAAAGATTGTGGTTATTTTTTGAACAAAAACTAGCACAAGTAAATTACATAGAAATTTCCAAATGAGGGGCCACGTGCAATAACACGTCGAGCGCTCGAGATCGAAAGTATACTAGGCCTTACGGCTACTTTCAATTATGAAAAAAAAAAAATTTTTTTT
>JAPYZL010181214.1:0-11209 GCA_030522825.1 Platygaster orseoliae
GACCCTACGTAACGCAATCAATGTACCCCCCCACCCCCCTCGTAATACTTCGTAACAACCCGTTCGACCCCCCCCCCTCAGGGCGTTACGTAATATGTGAACGGCCCCTAATGAAAAAAATTTTCCACAAAAATGGAATTTATAAAAGAAAAATTTTGTTCGTTGAAAAAAAAAATTTCTGTATTTACTAAAACATTGATTCTTGTTTAAAAAATTTCTAATTTTGTGAAGACAAAGAATAGTTGTAATTTGAATAAATAATGAAAAAGTACTTCTTTATAAAATTTTTTTTTATTGATTTAAGAACATTGCTTTACTACAAAATCAACTTTGTAAAATTCCAAGCCCATTAATTTGTCACTTATCGAAACAATTGTGACAGTGATTAAGATATATAAAATATGTTCATATATTGCAAAAGAACACAATAAGCATTTCCAAGACTTATTTATTTATCATTAAAATTTAACTTTCATCATGTAAAAACAATTCTATTGTACTGTGTTATCAAAGAAACTGAAATAACAATTATGAAACTTTTATACGTACATAGGAAGAATAGTGTTTTTTGCGTACGATGACTTGAAGGTGATTCATAAATAAAATTGTTTTTCAATCTTTTTTCTCAACATACTTTTGAAAATTTTTTTTTAATGCAACTAGAAAAAAAATGGTTTTTTCTTAAATGAAAGAAAAGTACTGATTAGTTGAGCTCTTCAAGGTGCTAATTTTTCGTTGCATGAACTTCAATGGCAAAAATTATTTTTGAAAAATAAAATTAAAGCATTCAAAAAAAATTTGGGAAATCTTCCATAAAATTATTGCAAGTTTTTACCTATGATCTGTATGGAATTTTCCTTACATATTAAAAGTTATTGAAATCTATAGAACTTAAAAAAAATTTTGTTAACATTTTATAATCTTATGCTTTCTTATATGAAACATGAAAAAATACTAAATGGTGACACGTAAGATTTTCAATTTTTATAACTGTGTAAACCAACATTTTTTTATGTTTTTGTACGTTTGAAAATAAATAAAAAAATTTCCATTACTTGTAACAGTAATACATAATAATTAATATTAAACAAGTATTACTCAATGTTAATAAAAATTTCAACCTAAAGTTTGGGTGTTGATGGAAATAAAAATGTTTTTTCGCCTTCATTTTCAAATAATCAGTATTATACTATAAAAATGTTTCATATTCTTTTTGTATAAATAACTGTATAATATATTCTATAAAAAATGTCGAAATAAATCAATTGTTTTCTGTGTGCTTACATTTTAGTGTATAATGAGTTTAATCAATGATTAATGAATCAATTCGTTTACTTGTCTAAAAATGGTAATCTGAATATCTCAGCGTGTTATTGAAATGAATGAAAAAAAAAAAAAACAACAACAAAAAACACAAGTCAACAATGAAAATGTCCATACATAGTAATTATTCTAATTTCTAAGTCGATTTTTTCTATCTGCATACATTTTTATTAATAATGTGTCAAGTAAATGGATTATGTACTCATTTGTGTACTTGTGCATTAATTGTAATTTCCAAATTTTAGACTATAGTTGTAATGAATAAAAGAAAAAAAAAAATCGAACACATGTCAACAATGAAATGGCTTTACATTGTAATGGTATGCTTAAAATTCTGGTTCAAGTCGCATTTCGAGAAATTACTGATTTCCAAAAAAAAGTTCAAATTAACACATCTAAAGAGTTAGTAGCTCCGCTTTATCTTTAAAAGTAATAAAATTGTAAGCCCAAGTTTTCTTTACCAATGTAGAATATTTTTAAAAATGCTTTTGCACAATTCTTGAATATAAATAAACAGATGGTGCTTCAATTTCATTTTCTTGTAAAAATATAAAAATTTAACAGTTAAAAATAATTTTTAAAATAAAAAAGCATTAAAATAGTTTGAAAAAAAAAAATCAAATTTATTCTGAACATAAATGGACAAATGGTGCTTCAATGTCATTTCCTTGTAAAAGTATACAAATTTAAAATGTAAAAATAAAAAAAAGGCATTAAAATATTAAAAAAAAAAAAATTCAAATTTATTCTGAACATTAATAGACAAATAGTGCTTTAATGCCATTTTCTTAGTAAAATATAAAAATTTTTTTCATTAAGAGAATATTGAAAAACTTCTTGTAACTTTTAAAAAAAAATTACAACAGTGCCTATATGCTTGGAAAGTGTGCCAACAAATTTGTAAAAATCTTAAAAATCCAGTAAAACACTTAAAGGTAATATTTTGTAATTGAAATCATACTTAAAAATTTCATAAGTCTAATACAAACCATTTTTGCATATTCTTTTGCTCACTTTCTCAAAATAGGCAAAAAATAGACTTTATTAATTTTATTTCTAAAATGAAAAGAATAAAATCAATTCTTCGCTATTTATTTTCCTTTGTTGAGGAAATATGCAAAATAATTTTTCAAAATACTCCGAGTTGGCGGAGAAAACTTGGAAAAATAATTTTTTCAATATGAAGGTTTTATTCCCTCAAAAATAGAAAATTTTTTTTGTTGAAAGGATGTTGAAGAAATTTGTTTAGCTTCAACAGTGCCCATGTTTGTAAAGTGTGACAAAATATTGGCAAAAATATTAAAAATCCAGTAAAACATTTGAAGATAATATTTTGTAATTGAAATTATACTTGAGAGTAATTTAAAGTATTTTTGAAAAATTTTTTTCCCACTTTCTCAAAATAGGCAAAAAATAGCCTCTATAAATTTTATTTTTAAAATAAAAAAAATAAATAAATTCATCGATATTTATTTTATGTTGAGGAAATATGCAAAATAATTTTTCAAAATACTCAGAGTTGGCGGAGAAAACTTGGAAAAACGGTTTTTTCAATATCAAAGTTTTACTCCCTTCAAAAATACAAAATTTTTATTTATCAAATGGATTTTGAAAAAATTCGTTTATATTTAACAAAGCCTATGTTTGGAAAGTGTTACAAAAAATTTGCAAAAATATTAAAAATCCTGTAAAAAACTTGAAGGTAATATTTTGTAATTGTAATTATACTTTAAAGTTTTATAAGTCTAATTCAAATTATTTTTGCAAGTTCTTCTGCCCACTTCCTTAAAATAGGTAAAAAAAATCCTCTATTAATTTCATTTCTAAAATTAATGTGCCTGAAGCTTCAAACATTCAAGAAATAAACGGAAATGTTGAAAAATTCGTTTTCCAGTTCAATCTAAAATTGAAGTAAATATAAGTTGGCAATGTTTGACAACAATTGTTCAATTTCAAGAACATTACTTCAACTAAGAAAAGTAATGAGAACAAATTTTTTTTTTAATTTCGTTTATTATGAAACGTTTGGAACTTCAGGAACATTAAAATTACAAAAAAATCAATTTATCGCTATTTATTTTCCTATGTTGAGGGAATATGTGAAAATTTTTTTCAAAACACTTCGAGTTGGCGGAGAAAACTTGGAAAAACGATTTTTTTAATATTAAAGTTAGAGTTTGACTCCCTCTAAAAATACAAAATTTTTTTTGTCGGAAGGATGTTTAAAAAATTTGTTTAGCTACAAAAATTCCTATGTTTGAAAAGTGTGACAAAATATTGTCAAAAATATTACAAATTCTGTAAAATTTGCAATATTTTTGAACTACTTTCGCACTCTTTCTCAAAATAGGCCAAAGAAATAGTGTCAATCAATTTAGTTTTTAAAATAAAAAAAAAAAATAATTCATAAAGGTTCATTTTCTTCTGTTGAAAAAGTATGTCAAATGATTTTCAATAATATTCTCAGTTTGCGAAGAAAACTTGGAAAAACGATTTTCTCTATATTAAAATTTCACTCCCTTCAAAAAAGAAAAATTTTTTTTTGTTGACAGGATTTTTCAAAAATTGGTTAAGTTACGACAGTGTCTGTTTGAAAAGTATGAAAAAATATTGTCAAAAATATTACAAATTCAGTAAAACATTCACAGTTAATAATTTGTAATTTTCAATTTCATTAAGTGCAATTCGCAATATTTTTGAAACCACTTTTGCACACTTTCTCAAGAGAATCCAAAAAAATAGCGTCAATCAATTGAGTTTTAAAAATTAAAAAATTCAGAACAGTAAATTTTTTTGTATTGAAAAAGTATGCTAAATGATTTTCAAAAATATTCCTAGTTTGCGAAGAAAACTTGGAAAAACGATTTTTTCAATATTAAAATTTTATTCCCGTCAACAATAGAACATTTTTTTTTGTCGAAAGGATTTTAAAAAAATTTGTTTAGTTACAACAATGCCTATGTTTGAAAAGTATGAAAAAATATTGTCAAAAATATTTCAAATTCAGTAAAACATGCAAAATACTGAATTTCAGTATAAAAATTCAGTAAAACATAAAAAATACTGAATTTCAGTAAAAAATTCAGTAAATCATTCAAAATACTAAATTTCAGTATAAAATTCAGTAGAACATAGAAAATAATTTGTAATTTCCAATTTCACAAAGTGCAATTTGCAAAATTTTTGAAACCACTTTTGCACACTTTCTTAAAATAAGCAAAAAAATAGCATCGATCAATTTAGTTCTTCAAAATAAAAAAAAAATCAATTCGAAACGTTTAATTTTCTTCTGTTAAAAAAATGTGCCAAACAATTTTCAAAAATATTCCTAGTTTGCGAAGAAAACTTGAAAAAACGATTTTCTCAAAATTAAAACTCCACTCCCTTCAAAAATACAATATTTTTTTTATCAAGAGGATTTTTTAAAAAATTTGTTTAGTTACAACAGTGTCTATGTTTGGAAAGTGTGACAAAATATTGTCAAAAAATTAAAAATCCAGTAAAACATTCAAAAGTTAATATTTTTAATAAACAATTTTATTAAGTGCAATTTGCAATTTTTTTTAACCACTTTTGGACACTTCCTCAAAATAAGCAAAAAAAAGTGTCAATCAATTTAGTTTTAAAATAAAAAAAAAAAATCAATTCAAAATGGTTTATTTTCATCTATTGAAAAAATATCCCAAAATGATTTTCAAAAATATTTCTAGTTGGCAATGAAAACTTGGAAAAACAACTTCCTCAATATTACAATTCCACTCTCTTCAAAAATAAAAAATTCGTTTTATTGAAAGGATTTTTTAAAAATTTGTTAATTTTCAATAGTACGTATATGTTTGGAAAGTGTGAAAAAACATTGTCAAAAATATTACAAATTTAGTAAAACTCTCAAAGGTAATAATTTGTAATTGCATCAATTGCAATTCGCAATATTTTTGAAACCACTTTTGCACACTTTCTGAAAATAAGCAAAAAAATAGCGTTAATCAATTTAGTTTTTAAAATTAAAACAAAATTCATAACGGTTTACTTCCTTCTGTTGAAAAAGTATGCAAAATGATTTTCAAAAATATTTCTAATTTGCAAAGAAAACTTGGAAAAACGATTTTCTAAATTTCAAAGTTCCACTCCCTTCAAAAATACACATTTTTTTTTGTTAAAAAGATTGTTAAAAAATTTTTTTAGTTACAACAATGCCTATGTTTGAAAAGTGTGATAAAATATTGTCAAAAATATTACGAATTCAGTAAAACACTCAGAATCACTCATTTGTAATTTGCAATTTCATTAAGTGCTATTCGCAATATTTTTGATACCACTTTTGCACATTTCTCAAAATAATACAAAAAAATAGCGTCAATCAATGTAGTTCTTAAAATGAAAAAAAAATCAATTAAAAATGGTTTATTTTCTTCTGTTGATAAAATGTGTCAAATGATTTTCAAAAATATTCCTAATTTGCGAAGAAAACTTGGAAAAACGATTTTCTCAAAATTAAAATTCCACTTCCTTCAAAAATACAATATTTTTTTTATCAAGAGGATTTTTAAAAAAATTTGTTTAGTTACAACAGTATCTGTTTAGAAAGTGCGACAAAATATTGTCAAAAATATTACAAATTTAGTAAAACATTCAAAATACTGAATTTCAGTGAAAAATTCAGTAAAATATTCAACATACTGAATTTCAGTGAAAAATTCAGTAAAACATTGAAAATATAAAATTTCAGTATGAAACTTAGTAGAACATTCAAAATAATTTATAATTCTCAATTTCATCAAGTGCAATTTTTTTGAAAACACTTTTGCACACTTCCTCAAAATAAGCCGAAAAAATAACATCAACCAATTTAGTTTTAAAAATTAAAAAATCTATAACCGTAAATTTTATCCTGTTAAAAAAATATCTCAAATGATTATCAAAAATATTCCTAGTTTGCAAAGAAAACTTTCGAATAATCCCCATAACAAGCGCCTAAATGAATGCAAATCGCCATACATACTTTCTTCCCCAATTTTTTCCACATAAACCCACAACCTGAAAATACAGTCTGTGTCTCTTACAACAATTTACGGAGAAGGTCCATAAGCAGTCCTTAAGCGCTAACGGAAACTGACCTGGAACAGGGTCAAGGCGATCCTTATCAAAAAAGGTTTCCGTTAGCGCTTAAGGACTGCTTATGCCGTAAATTGTTTCAAGAGACCAGTGTTCGTAACTCGTAGTACTTAGTACTACTAAACAAGGACAGACTTATGTTTAATTGTAGCGCTAGAAAAGGAACGGAGATAGAAAAACTACAAAAAGTTACGAACACTGCAAGAGACACACGCTGTAAAAACACCCCCATTCCACCGCGACAGTGGCGCCAGCTCCTCACACCTCAGAAACCCCGTACAAAAGCTAATCCCCTAAAAAATGTACATCTCCAAACAAAAGACTAAGTACAAAACTCGTTTCATCGCAACCAGCGAAACCGACCCAAGTTCACATCAATCACCAATCTTCAGACAATTCCCCAAAACCCAAGGATTAACCCCCGAAAAAAACCGGAAGTTGCATTGAGAGACAAGGTAAAAACGACTACGCACAATCACCTTCAATTACGTACGACCTTGCAATTGAAATTAATAACACGTCTGCAATCCAACGAAAAAAAAGAATCAACTACAAATATTTACGTGATTTTCTATACGCCGGTGACGTTTCTCTGTTCCTCTCACGTGCGAAAAACCCAAAATCACTCGTTTTCTCGCGCACTGGCTTTTCGGAGAAAAAAAACCGGTACTCGCACTGGTGAAACGCGATTTCTGTGGCACAATGAAGAATGATCGTTGCACGTTTTATTTTCGAGTATGTATCACAGTAGCTAACACGGCACTTGAACGCGTGAATACTCGACGGCAACTGTCTCCCTCTCTCAGCAACGAGCTTTTGGCGCGCGAACCGCGCGAACCTGACTGTGGTGTGGCCGAATTATGGAATACGCTCAACGCTCGAGGGACGCAACGAGCGGTCTGACAGAGTCTCTTTCCCCCCTCCACCCAAGCCTTGCGTCGCCCCCCCTTTCCCCTCTCCCTGGCCCTACCCTATTCACAGCGCGCAATGCCCGTATGCGCAAACGCAAAGATGCAAAGAGATGCCATTGAAGAGAGCGCGATTTTTAGGCGTCTTCTCCAGTTATCGTTCCCTCTCTCTCTCTTATTATCTTTCCCTTTCCTTCTTAGTCCCTGCGTACTTAGGAAACCCTCCCCTCCCGCCCCTTCACCTTGCCCTATACTATTGCTTTCTCTCTCTCTTTGTTTTTTGGCCTTTTGGGGGACATTTTTTCACTCCTTTTCCTCAATTATTTTGTTTTTGGAGGGACGAGAAATTTTGGGCGGTGACGTGTATGGAATGTAGTATGGCGAAGGGGTGTGGAAAAACCCCTGGCGAGTTTCCGAAAACTGGTAGAATTTCCAGTTGAGCGGTTACGAGTCGATTTTTGTTTTTAAGGTTAATGATTTCACTTATTCAGATTTGTCACGCATTTAGTATACCTGGTATTGTAATTACGTTCCATTGACCTTATGTTTGAAAGGAAAAACAACATGATCTTTCTTGAGAAAATTGATTGATTGGGATTTATGTGCATTGATGTGTTCAGGATGGAAATTTTCATGAATTGATGAAATTTCGTTCAGGTCATTGCTCGCTTGAAAAATTTCTTGAAATATGTTTTCTTTGAATTTTGTTGGTAACAACGTATTTTTTCGAGTTTAAATAGATGTGAAGTAGTACAGTCAAACTGTCGTAAAATAAGGGGGTGCAGCGAAAAAATTCCGAACAGGCTGAATTTTTGACGTTGTTTTTGGATGTCAAAAACATATAATCCTAAAATGGCGTATCAAAATCTGCTACGGAAAAGCCGCCATCTTGAAAAAATTTTGGAATCGATTTATCTCGATTTCTATTGGTCGGAGGGAAAAAAGTCTAAGGACTTAAAGTGTAGGGCTTGTCATTTTCAACATTTTTTGTCTCAGGCTCAACTATGTACAGTTCGCTCAAAAAAAGATAGAGGGCGCTGAAGTTGTCAAAAATTGTTTTGTCGCATTTTGACTTCCAAAAAATTACTTTTGCCAAAAATTTCAAATAGTAAAGTTGTAGATCTAGATCTTACTTATTAGTTTACTTAAATAAATTTTTAATTGAGATAAACAAATTTTTTTTGACTGTAAAATATTTTTATTTCGGACAAAGTCAAGTTAGCAGAAATGTGAATTTTTTTGATTGGAACAGAATTTGTTAGAGTCTAATAAAATTAATTAAATATATCTAAAAGGACAAAGCAAATTTTTGGTTTACTTTTTGGTTTACTTAAATACATTTTTCAGTTCAGGCAAACAATTATTTTTTACTGTAAAATATTTTTATTGCGTCAAACAAAATCAATTCAATAGAAATGTGAATTTTTTTGACTGAAACAGAATTTTTTAGAGTCTAATGAAATTCATTTAATATACCAAGAACTAACCAAATATTTGATTTACTTATTAGTTTACTTAAATAAATTTTTAATTTAGATAAACAAATTTTTTTTGACTGTAAAATATTTTTATTTCGGACAAAGTCAAGTTACCAGAAAAGTGAATTTTTTAGACTGAAACAGAATTTGTTAGAGTCTAATAAAATTTATTAAATATATTTAAAAGGATCAAACAAATATTTGGTTTACTTAAATACATTTTTAGTTCAGACAAACAAATTTCTTTGACTGTAAAATGTTTTTATTTCGGACAAATAAACTCAAGTTAACAGAAATATGAATTTTTTGACTGCGAAAGAATTTTTTATGGTCTAATAAAATTTTTTTGTCTGAGCTAAAAATTTATCAAAGTAAACCAAATATTTAGTTAATCAAATAACGACTAACCGTTTGTTAGTCAAACTAATTTTTTTTTCAGTGCACCATCGAAATAATAAAAGTTTTACACTAATATTTAACAACATTTCAATATTGGTCGTTTTTTTCTTTTTTCTTTATAATTTATCCATCAATTACAAAAATATTTTTTCACGGAAGTCTGAAAAAATTTCCAACTACAAATTTATAAAGATTCGGAAAGTTTTGATCTGTCGTAAAAACTCTGAACAAATTTTTGCGTACGCACTACAAAATTTATACACTAAAGAGAAAACCTAGGATTTTTTATAATTATATATTGTGATGGAAGAAAAGTATTAAATATTTAAATTTTTATGATAAATTATTACGTTACCTAAAATACTCTTGTTGTTCACTGCTGACTGTCGCGTTGTGTACTGCAGTTAAAATTCTGATGCAAATGTTTCCTATAACTGCGTGGCAAGGGCTCAGAAAGTTTGGGCCTTATCACTTAAAAAAACAGCTTGCGTTCTATAAAATAAATGACTCTTCTCTATACAATCTAAATTTGAGTGTCGTATTTATGACAATCACTTCCTGAGTATGTATTTTGGAAAAGGTTCACCAAATTCCTATACAATGAATAAACCTTTATACTTATTATAGTTTTCACAGATATTATCCAAGATAAAAATCTACTTAACCTTTTTTTTGAATAGCATTCAGAGTATGAATAATTTCCTAAATGCTATTCAAAATGCGTGACCGTGGCAAAAAATTATCTAAGGACCACATTTTTTTCTCATTTGTTTTTCCGGTAGTATTATCTGCTAGATCATTTTCCACCGAAGTCAATTGTTATTTTCCAGAAATTTTCTGGGATCAAAGTTGATTCAAAATTGAGTTTTTTTTGTAAGGTCAGTGATCTTTTTAATCACTGTTGAACAGTATATATTTTTGTCGACTTTTCAATAATAATTTATATTATTGAATTTTTCACTTTTCACAAATAATTACAGGACACTAGGACATGTCTACTTTGAAAGTAGTACGTCTGCAATTGTCACCCTATAATTTATCCTTCATTCAAAACCACCCTCGCGGGTCTTCCACTGGCCTTGGGCATAAAACTGATACAATTTCAGGCAATGATAGAGTTGAAAGCGAATTGCTAAGAAGGGCAAACGCTGACGAAAATAAATATTTACGCGTGCATGCACGCGGGGGCGAGATAAAAATTTCTCGCAGCTTCTACGAAGGCATATTTTGTTTTTGCTCGATCATGCTGCATGATCTGTCTACCCGTGCTCCGGAAATAAGTATACATAGTAGTAATTTGAGAAGCTTGTACAGATGTTCAAACTGAGCGTTGTAACTCCGTATTAACATGAAGCGTGTACAATTCTACTTTTACTCGAAATGCGGGTTTGATTTCGGACTATATTTTATTTCGAGGGGCGTAAAAATAACGACCTAACGACGAAATTTTTACTTTCCTCTAGTTAGGCTCTTCACGTTCATACAAGTAGATTTTTTTAAGAAAGAGTGAATCAAGTTCGATGTAAAATTGTATTCTAAGTGAGATTTCGTACATTTTGGAATGGTGCGTTAATCGAAGAAAGATTGGGTACGGTAATGTCAAAAACATTATGTTTAATAGTACGTTATGTCTAATAAATTATACTCTCTAAATCTGAATCAGCGGAAAACCACTGATTAACAGCGAATAGTCACTAATTTAATCAGTGATAAGTATATCGCTGCGAATCAGCGACTATTCACTGTTTCAATCAGCGAAATGCGTTTTGCTGCGAAATCCTAGTGATGTTCACTGAGGCTTCGCAGCGAATTATCTTTTTAGATCGAGCGCTGGTTTTTTCATATTATTTCATAGTTAATTAGGCAAGAGTTGTTTTAAAAAAAGTTCTAATTTAGCTCTCAGCAATGTTTCTAAGAAAACAAAATAAAAAAATTATAAGGTAAATGTCTAGAAAACGCTTTTTTGCCGAACGTAGGTTATGTTTC
>JAPYZL010181254.1:0-14181 GCA_030522825.1 Platygaster orseoliae
CAATTCTCCGCACTAACCTATATGGCTCTGCGCCGCCAACTTGACGTCTACGGTAAAACTCCCGATACTCAACTTGTTGTGAAATATACTATTTCTATAAATATGAAAAAAAAAAATTAATTTCAGTGAAGAAAACATCATATATTCATTAAACTTTTCTCCGAAATTTCATCACGAATTGCAATTTATTTATTATGAAAGTCACTTAATTTTTTTATTCAAAAAATTAGCAACAATTTCAATATTTGTATAAAAAACATAATGAAAAAAAAAAAAAAAAAAACAATATTATAGTGTTTTATAGACGTTGGAGAACTCAAAACTAATTTCTTAAATTAGTGAGGTTATATAGTTAAATCTTTTGGAAAATGAAAAATATTATATTACATCAAATTTTAAATTCAAACAAAAATGGAAGATATTCTTTAGTTCGTTATTTAATGATATCATTTTCATATATTTAAATTCAGAATGGTCAATAACAGTAATTTAGTGAAAGATTTCTCGATTTTCAGATATTTGAAAATTTTCAAAAATAAGTTTCAACTTCAGTTACATTGTTTTTTAAAATTTACAGCATTTCAATACAAATTTTATCACTTATTAAAAATTCTGAATACTGGACATTCATTGTTTCTCTGGAATTCGTTACTAAAATCGTGAAAATTTGCCGAAAATTACTGTAAGATCAATAAATAAACAATAAAATGTTATCAAATTAAAAATTGATGTCCTGTCTATAAAGTTGGATTTCATTGAAGAAAACTTCATTTATTTTGACACACATAAAAATTATCTGCGAAATCCCATTATGTGTTGCAAATTACTAACTATGGAAATTCATTAATTTTTAAAACCTTGAATTATTATTATTAATTTTTTAATATTAGTTTTAACCTCAGTCATTGATCTGCAAAAAATCTAAAGGATTATAATACAATCATTATGACTTGATAAAAATTTTTAATAACAAAATTTGTACAAATTCAGACGGAAAATATTTTTTTTTTTTAATCGAGAAAAATGATTCTTTCTCATATTATTTGGATAATTTTAAAAAGTCGTTGAGGAATTCATTTTAAAGATGTCTTTTGTTTTGATGTTTCAGAGGCTGAAATGGCCAAGCACACAGGCACATCGCGAGCTGTGCAACGTAAAAGGCCAGAACGAAGACGAGTGTCAAAATTACGTGCGCATCTTCGGCAAACAGGGACCTGATCGGTGGCTCGTTTGCGGCACCAACGCCTACAAGCCGCTCTGCAAAAAGCTCACAATCGAGGTCAGTCTCATTTACATTCTTCCGAATAAATCAACGATCCTTCAAATCTTTGTCCTCCCCAATTGCAATCGACAATCGACTAAAAGCACTGCAATTCTATTGGAAAATTGCATAGGAAAATCCTGGAAAATGCGAGGAAAAATCAACATGCCACGTTCTGCATGAATTTAATCCCTTGCACCTTTCACGTACGTACCGCCAAGTCACTATAAAAAGTTCTCGATTTATTTGACGGATCGTCGATTAAAAAAAAAAAAAGGGCGCTAGTGCGGCGTACGCGTTCTGGAGGAGAACGTGAAAAAGTAGAGATGGGAGGTAAAAAAATCTTTACGGTTTGATGAGCCGTACGTGACAGCAGTTTCGCTTAATTTTCCTCGCTTTTTCACGGGAACGCGATCCCGCTGAATAAAAGCATGTTTTCATATCACTCGTGGATCCGAAATATCACGGTTCCCTGACTTGACTGCGATCCATATTGTGAAATTGAAAACTGGAACAGAATTTTTCGTAACGATGCGGGGATTTTTCAGACTAGTCAAAGTTTGTAAATTTGGCTTTGAAGAATTGAGTTTTGAATGAATTTTCTTTTTTTTAAGAGTTTTGCAAAGAACGAAAATTTTGATGATGATTGTTTTTAGGTAATGAATCATTACAACGCGATGTGAAAAATGAATTATCTTTTTTTTTTCATTAAATGATTATTAAGAAATAATGAAAAAAAAAATTTTTGTCACATTCATTATTTTAAAAATTTTTATGTCGAATTTTGGAGCAAAAATGAATTTCATTAATTCGAAATTTTCATTAAGTGATAATAAGTAATTGTATAAAAATGGTCCAGATTTTTCGCAAGGCAACGACTCAAGTTTAAAAAAATGTAAAAATGTCAAAAAAATGTCAAAAAAGGATAGAAAAATAGATAAATAGGGGTTCTTCGAAAAAATTAGTCTTGATGTTTTATTTTTGAAAATTTTCGAAACACTTTTATTCCAAAAGCTTCGAATTTTAGAAAGCTATTTAGAGATTTGTTAGATGAGCAAACGCTTCAAGTTGTATGAATAATGAGAAATTAACAACAAATCTCATGAGTTTTATAAAGAGACGAAATTTACTCTGAGTGACTTGAAAATCACAAAAATTGAGTTCTATTTTATGATATTATACGCATATGAAAAATGTGAGACTCTGGATTTAAAAATTCATTTAACTTTAGAACTTTGAAATTCGTGAAACTGAAAAGTCTTATTATTGAAACCAGATCGTCATATATAAAAAAAAAAATATTAAGGTTATTAGAAGATAATCAGGTTTTATATCAGAATATTATTATGTAAAATAATAAGACTTTATCAAACAATATAATAGAAAATGATGAAACATCACAATTATTAGAATATTATAAGTTTTTTTTATAGAAATATTAAAAAAATATTAGAAGAATATTTAAAATATAGAAATAAAATCATAAAAGAAAGATATTTTCTAAATAATTTAGCATTTCTGAAATTCGCTTATTTTATGTAATTCATAAAATTTTGTAGTATTTTTCAGCATTTTTACAGATTTCTTGTATTTCTGTGATTCACTCTACAAAATTCTAGAATTGGATTCTTGAATTTGATTTCTAGTAGATTCCAAGTATTTTTGAAGATGCCTGAAAAAAAAACTACGTAGAATTTGAATATTTCATGAATTTTTTCATGTTTTCGTACTTTTTGAAAAGCTTATAACATATTGTAGTGTTCAAAAGTATTTTTATATATTTCTTGTATTTTTATAAATTTTTATATATGTTTTTTCAGAATTCAAAATTACGGTATGCTTGAATTCTTCAGAATAGCGTTCTTCATAGTATTCTAATTCTATTAGTATGTCTTTAGTTTGTGTATGATTGTAAATACTTTTTGATGTTTTTATAAACTTCTGTCTAGATTTCTAGTATTTTTTGCTCCAGAATTCAAAATTTCTAAAATCTTCATTATTTTAGTATATAAAATTTTCTTTTCAATAATCACGAGGTTAAAACAATGAATCAAGTTTATATTTTCTACATTCTTCTAGTCAAGCATTTATAATCTTTATTTTCTTTAACTGGATTTCTGTTATCTTGAAATTAGTTAAATTGAGAATTCTGAATATTTTGGAATTTGAAAATTATCAGAAAACCTTTTGTTACGTGCTCTAGATTTGGGTAAGTACATTATCAATAACTTTCATCTTTTTCCATAATTTTTTACACTTTTTTAAATTAATTTCTTAATTTTTATAAATCATTTTTATTATAGGAACGCATCATTTGGTTAGGGTACACTTTTCCCGAAAATCTTATTTCTCAAAAACATTTTGTCTAATATTTTTTTCCCCGAAATTTTTTTCCCACTTAAAATTGTTCCAAAAGATTGCTCAAAAAGATTTTTTGCCCAAAAAATTCTGTCTCAAATTTTTTCCCCCAAATTGAAAAAAATTTCATTCCCTCCCCTCTCCCCCCCCCCAAAAATGAAAAATTTTACGGGTCGTATAAAATATTGCTGGAAAAACAAGTGACATCACAATACCTGTTAGTTGCTTATATGAAAGAAGTTAACTGTCAAATTCGAATTTCACTTCGAATCGTATAAAAAAATTTCTGGGAAAAACTTGTTTTGGGAATCAGAATGTCTAGAAAAAATTATTTTCGGAAAATTTGGACATCAGAAAAAATAAAAAGCGTTGGAACACTTTATTTTGGAAGAAAAAATATTGGGGAAATAAGATTTTTCTTGGGAAAAGAACTTTGGGAAAAGTGTCCCCCCACCCATTGTTTCCTGATTGTTCGTATTTTCGGAATTTCTGCACGAAGTAATAAACAATTTCACTGGAGTTTGAACCCCCAAAACCATCAATTTCCTACGTTCCTGGTGGGTAGATTATAAAAATAACGAACGGGACTAGAAAAAGGTAAAGACAACACCGGTGTCAGGGGAGAAAGAGAAATTGCGTTTTTGCCTCGCCTCGACGACGAAATCCATCTCCCGGCGAATCCATAAATCGATCGTTTATCTTTCATCTCGCGGTGCAAACGGATTCAGAAAATTACAAGCTTGAGAAACGCGCGATTTGAATTACGGAGGATTTTTAAACGTCGTGAGATGCGCGCGCGGAACTGTTGCTTGGCGATGGCTCTTGGCTATACTTGCAGCCTCGGAAATTACTAGCCTCTCCTGCATTTCCAACAGGAAGCATATAAATTGTTTGCGCGCGCCAACTCGCTCGTAATTTTATGTTTTAACACTCGTGCAAAACAATATTTAAATGCCTGCAAAAATGGACCTGAAATTCCTTCGTCGCTACTGAAAATTTTCTTCTGCGAATCTGAAATTGGATACTTATAGTTCCTGCACTGAAAAAAAAAACTAGTATAAATTTTGGAAAAGTTACTGTATTTTAGAGAAATCTACAGTATAATTTTTCATTTTTCATGTATTACAGTGCAGTATAACAAAATTGGACATGAAATTAAGTTGAAATGCAAAAAAGGCATTTCACATCATTTTGCAACTTTCAAGTAAAAAAAAGTCGAAATTACTGCTTTTCAACATTTTCACCTGAAAATTGCAAATACTGTCTCTTAAAGAAATAAAATTTAAGATGAAATTTCACCATTTTAAATTAATCATTCCCGAAAATAGCATTGTGGGTTTGGATATCGAAAAGAATGACAGAGAGGGAAAAAATGAGAAAATTCCAATAGCAAAGATTTTTGGTCCAGTCGAGTTTTCTCCTCATTATTGTCGCATACGCCGCGAGGCATCCCCGTAATTGCGGACCTTGCTCTGATTGCGAATTCAAATAGCCCCGTTTTTTATGAAGATATCATTAACCTGGATTCCAAGCGGGTAATTGCGACTCGATTCAAGGAAAAAAAGAAGAAAAAAAAACCATCCGCGAGAAATTTCGGGGCGGTGCGGAGGCAGGGGCAGATTGGAATATTGACGAGTTGTTTGTAATCACCTAGGAATAGATTAAGGAGGAATGAGATTTTTTCTCTCCCAATACCGAATAAATGCGCTTGAATAATCACTGAGAGAAGAGTCTGGTACTTTCAACGGAAAAATATTAAGTTAGGTCAAGTTTCATTAGAACTACAATATGAATATTTTGAATAATACAATACTGTATATAGTGAAGTTCATTATTTTCCCCAGGGAGCGCTATTTACGGTAAGCATAGAAGAACAAGAACAGGCATTAAAGAACAAAAACACGCATAGAAGAACAAAAACACGCATAGAAGAACGGCATCCACATCGAAAACGAATCGCCGGTCGTAAATGTACGTCCTCTAGGTCGCTTTTTAGGTGCAAGAACCATTTTTTCGAAATATTGCTTCGACATTTTCAAGATCTCGAGCTGCCTTGGCTTTGTCGTGCTCGAGAAGCAGAAGACTTGACGGAGTATCACGAAGCTCGCGAGTCGTTTGCCGAGAGTTTACGCGATTTGTTTTCCAGACTTTGAGTGTCTTCCGCAGCAGCCGCCGCCGCCCCCGTTACCAGTCCCCGGGGCTTCCATTTACACTTGCTCTACGTAGAACGTAACGATCTTCGGGACGAGAGTTCTTGTTACGGCATAAACGTTTCACTAATCTCGAAAGCACTAGCTCGAACCCCTCTCCCCTTTACCCTCCTCATCCCTCATCCCGATGATCCCCATCTTCATCTGCATACTTGATCTATCTCGATTAATATCGCCATTTCTCCCGCCCCAGAAGCCCCGGATCAGCTTTTTGCCGATCCCAGTAGCGAATGCAGGATTTTCTCTGCAGGCACGTTCTCGTGATGCCATTTTGAAAAAGTGTTTCAGTGAATTTTCGGGGATAGTTTGGACGAAAAAGAAAATACAAATGCATAAATTAAATAAGAAATTTTTATCGAGAAATTTATGAATGAAAAACACGGAATTCAAATGATTAGAAAAAAATGAATAATTTTTCTACCAAGTTATATGAATACAGTCAATTGAATATTGTGTTGCAAAGTAAGAAAAGTTTTCAAAATTCATGTTTCTAAAATATTAGAATCCCAAATTTTTCTGATATTGAAAAATTGAATTTCTAAATCATTGCATAACTATAATTATATGATTCAATTATTTTTCTTTTTATTTTGATTTTGTAGAAAATTCTAATGAAAAAATCGCGAAAAAAGTAATCAACATTGAAGATTAGAAATACGATTTATTTTCAATTAGTCGATAGGATAAGGGTGAATTTTTTATCGAAATAATAATTCAATAACAAAGTGTGTTTTTTTAATAATTTATCGAAGTTACTGAAACATTTTTTTTCTTATTTCAAAATTTATTGATAATCACAACAATTTCACTAATTTATAAAATTTTTTATTGTCAATTAGTTGAAACTGTACCTATAACTTCTTTTTGTGTATGTATTTCTTAGTTTTTGTCATTTGTTTTACCATGCATAAATCGAATGAAAAATTTTCATCAAAAAATTTATGAATGAAAAACACTGAATTCAAATAATGAGAAAAAAATTTATCAATTTTTATACGAAGTTGTACACGGAAAAAACAATATGGTTATCACAACCTCATAAATAGCAACATTTGCCCCAACTATTTTCATGGTCAAGACAACCTCATTTGCGGTTTGTGCAACAACATTAAAAGTTACTGCAATTTTTGTGATGCTTGTAGTAACACCACATTGTCTTCTCCGTGTATGAATACAGTCAATTGAATATTGTGTTACAAGATACTAAAAATTTTCAGAATTCTCGTATCTTAAATATTAGAATCCAAAATTATTCTCCTACGGAAAATTTCAATTTCTCATTTTATTGCATAACTATTGTTAGATCATTCAATTATTGTATTTTTTACTTTCAATTTTTAGAAAATTCGAACAAAAAAATTGCCACGAAAAAAATAATTTTCAAGTTAAGAAACGATTAATTTTCAACTGGTCGATAGTTTTAAGGTAAATTTTTCATTAAAATATGAATTTCATAATAAAATTATTAATAATAATAAAAAAGAAAGTACTGCAATATTTTTGTTTATTATTCAAAATTTATTGATAATCCCAGCGATTTCAACTGATTTTCAATTTCAAATCTTTTCAGCGAAAACGAATGAAGATTTAAAAAAGGTCAAATTAATTCGAGCTTCAGCGTCATTTCACTTGTAAAAGAAGAAAAAACGTTAATAATTACATATTTCCAAATCAAAATGAAGTTGAAATTACTTTTAAAGAAGTTGAAATGAAAACGAGCTTTTGACTCAGGTTTACTTTTGTTGAGATTTTCCCTCGAATTTTCCCGATCTCAGAATATCCGAAATCATAAATCTCAAAACACATCTCAAACGTTGAGGCTTTTCCAGCCTTTTACGTAAAATTTCATATTTAATACGCTAAGTGTTTCCTTATTCCACTGCAGATTGCCAGTTGAAATGAATAATGAAATTTTTTGAAACATTTTCAGTCTCTTCCAGAAGAACTCTTTTCTACATGAAATAATAAAGATTACGAACGAATTCATGTTTTATTGTTCTTTTCAAAATTAACGCTCGAGCTGTCTCAAATATTGATTTTTCGCGAAAACGCAGAGACCCTTTTGCACACGAATAGAACAAAACCTCGCACCGCACTGCATTCTTTATGTGACATTGTTTTAATCGAATCTCGAATTAATTTCCAATCGGACAAAGTTGATTGACCTTTTTTTTCCCATTATAATTAAATGGATATTTGTTTGTTCGTCCTCGTCCAAGTGATTGGATCGGAATTGATGCGGTCTTCCATGTTTTACGATCTGCTCTCTGAAATGGAAATTAGTTTCTCGCATTTTCTGTGCCTTTTATTTTTCCCGCGTACCGGCACACATTAATCAGTGTCGCTGGAAAAACGCTGCGTTCGACTGATCCAATTATAATTGAGATTCTTTCGAGGAGCGAGCATTTCTTGAGTCGGCCATTGAACGCGGAAATGAACGGAAACGCGTGTACAATTTTCGAAATTTTTTTTCTTTTATTTAAGAAGCAACGGAATCGGTTCAAATCAGAAAAAGAATTTCGCGAGGTGACGAATTAAAGTAACTCGAGCGTGTGGAAAAGTAATACAATTTGAGCCACGATTTTCGCGTCAAATTGAAAAATGCAAGTTTTTATCAGTCGCCTAAATCCACCGTTTTCGTATCGCGGCAACACGCGAGGATCGCATGACAGAGTACTAAGAAAATAGTCGCGAAAACGGACCGCTGTGCCCGTTACTTATCGGCGCTATCGTTTCACACCGGAATTTTTTCCAAACTGCGAGAAGAATCGCAATTTACGATCGCGTCAGTGAAACGAGGTAAAAACAAGATCAACGGCCCCGAAGAATGCAAAAAGTCCGGCCAAGTTCATAACGTGACATAAATTTTCCGAGCAAAGATGGTTGCCTGTCTTCAGGTGCAAATTCACAGTGCAAGAATTGTGGAATTTTTTGAAAATTTATTATATTTAGCTTCAGTTTGCACATTCGCGTATGAGAAAAGTGGAAAAAATTAATATTTTTAGTGAAAATTTGAATACTACCCACGTTATCGTATTTATTCAAAATCTCGCAAATTTTTTGCGAAATCGAATTTTCATTTTTTATTTATTTTTTGCGCAATAATAAAAAACAGTATAAAGAAGTTACAAATACAGTTAATGTGGAATTTCACTTATTTTCTTAAGAATATCATAAAAAAATGTAAGTAAACAATTGAATTATTATCAGTATATTTTGAAGTATTGCAAGATAGCCAGATTGGTAGCTATAATAATGTTCAAAAAACCTTACTACATTGCCAATCTAAATTAAAAATATCCATATTTTAGATAAAAATTTTATTTAACGCTTATTACGTAATAAAAAAAAACCATTTTCGTGCATTTATGTATTAATAAGTTATTTAGAATTTTAATATTTATGATTGTTTTAATTGCATAAAGTTATTATGTTTAATTAAAAAACTATAATTACAGTAAAAAGATAATAATTTTTTTTGAGCTTGTATCATTCAGAATTGTAAATACCATTCAACTTGAAAAACTTTGAAGAAATTCGTACCTTCGATTCGAAACTCTCTACTTTCTCCATTGCTGAAATCTTGATAGTATAGTTTTTTTTTGGTTTCTGAGAAGTCGGATTTGGAGCTGTAAGAATAAAAAAATTGGTTGCAAATAAATTTTAAATCTTTTGATTATTTGACATGAAAAAATCTATTTTTTACGTTACTCACGTTAATATGGATTCCACACCGTGACTTCCTAGCTAATGATAACTTTTCATCGGTGGAGTCTTATACGCGTTTTCAAACTACTTATCGCGTTATATTCAAAAACAATGTCGACTTTCTTATATTTCGAAATAATTTCGAGTTTTAAATCGTAAAGTTAAACACAAAAAATTCCTCTTTGCGGCCCAAAAATGTCTGAACTCTTTAAATGAAAATTTTGGTAGAGTTTGTTTTATAAATATAATTTGTTTGGAGTATTTAAGTTATTTAATGAATTGCTGTAATTCCCTAATTTACAGTTTTTCGCGCATTCGAAAATTGAAATAATTCGAATTATTGATTGGATTCGTTTTTTTACAACTGCATTTTCCAATAAAAAAAAAAAAAAAAAAAACAAAAAATTTGGGAAAAAGAAACTGATGCTATTTGAAATTTTTGGAGTCAGGAATCTTTGAAAATATTCCGTATTTCATATATTTTTCTTTTAGAGGAATCTTATACTAACAACAGAAAAATGAATTTGAATTATAAATAATTATTAACAATAAATCATTATTGAAATCTAAAATAATAGGAAATTGAAAACGAATTTTTAAATTACTTACATCAATTTATTATAACTTAAAAAACACTATTTCGAAAATCAAGAAGTATTGTACTATGTACTTCAAAGTCTAAAATTAAAAAATGTCTTTTTTGGAGTCTCGAAAAGTTGTAATCATATAGTAACTAACTTCCAAAACATCTTTTTTTAATTATTTTGCCATTTGAAATGTTTTGCAAAAGAAATTAACAAGCATTTTGTAAACAGCATTATTTTATTAAAAAAAAATAAATTAAAAATTTTATGATGTCAGGAAATTTTCTCAACTTAAAAATTTCGTTTTCAAAATAAAATTGTTTTTATAGTTACTTGTTTCCGAAAACAGAGAAAATAGTTACCATTTTTTGAAATTATTTTTGCAACATTTGGAAAAATATTTTTTTTTTTTTGCTAAAATATTGTTTTTTGGTTCAATTAATTTTAGAAATATTAATTTAAGTCATGGAACATTTTAAACTCCAAAATTTTATTTTCAGAATAAAATTGTTATCATAGTCATATCTTTCCAAAAACACAGAAAATATTTTCTATTTTTCAAAATTATCTTGACTTCAAGAGGAACTCGCATTATAATGTCAAGAAAAAAAAAAAAAAAAATTATGTATTTTTGAAAAGGAAAATCGAAAATTCTGATTCAATCTTACAAATTGTCTAAACTCCGAAATTTAATTAAAAAAAAATTTTTTTCTCGTAGCCTTTTGTATCCAAAAACAGAGAAAAAAGTTTCTATTTTACAAAATTGTCCTATCTTTCGAAATGATTCACATTATAATGTTTTAGTAAACAAAAAATATTGTATTTTTGTGAAATAGTATAATAATATTTGATTTAGAAAAACGAAATTTTCTCAAATCCAAAATTTTATTCTTAAAATAAAATTGTTGCCGTAGTGATTTGTTTCCAAAAAAAGTTCTTATTTTCCAATATTATCTCGACTTTATATATTACATTTAGTATAATCATGTCTTGAAATTTAAAAAAATGTTTGATTTGCAAAATAAAATTCTTATCGTAGTCCTTTGTTTTAAAAAAGAAAGGAATAGGTTCTAATTTTTTAAAATGCCTTGACTTTCGAAATAATTTACATTGTTATGTTTTGCAATCCAAAAAATAATGTGTTTTTGTAAAATACAATAATTAAATTAAATTTAGAGTAACGAAATTTTCAGAGCTTCAAAATTTGATTTTCAAAATAAAATTGTTATCGTTGTGATTTGTTTCCAAAAACACACGAAATAATTTCTATTTTACAAAATTATCTTTACTTCAAATACATTGTATTTCATGCTCTAAGGTTTGAATTTCTCTAGTTTCATGAATTTAATTTATAACAATAATATATTGATTATTAATTTCATAAATTTATCATACTTTATTTGAAGAGATTTGTTTATATTGTTTGACTTTACTTATTAGTATTTTATAAAATTACTACTACATA
Organism: Platygaster orseoliae; assembly: GCA_030522825.1. Taxonomy (NCBI): domain Eukaryota; kingdom Metazoa; phylum Arthropoda; class Insecta; order Hymenoptera; family Platygastridae; genus Platygaster; species Platygaster orseoliae. The sequence goes on from JAPYZL010181254.1 coordinate 11,587, forward strand.
AAAAATATATTCATTCAACAGATATTCATCATTTTCATTTTCCTTACCTCAAAATTACCGTTTTTTAAATCGCTTATTTATTGATATTGTAAAAGTTACTGTACTATAGGAAAAGTGTCAATATGATTTTAATTTTTTATCAATTACAGTACATTTAACCAAAAATAAATTTAAGTTAATATATAGTAAAAAATACTAATCATATTGTATTTTTATGTTAGTCAATATCAGTTCTTAATATACAATGTACAGGAAATAGCCTTAAATTAATGTTCCTGAAGCGCCAAACGTTTAAAAATAAACGAGAAAGAGAAAAATTGTTCCCATCACTTTTCCTTGTTAAAGTAATAAATAATTCTTGGAATTGAAGAATCATTTTCAAACATTGTAAACTTATTTTAACTTAAATTTATAGTGGAGTTGAAAAAATGAATTTTTTGTCATTTTCTTTTATTTCTTGTACGTTTGAAACTTCAGGCACACTTAAATTATCACAATTTCTACATTTTTTCATTACATTTATTCATTACTATATTTTTCACTAAAAAGTACTAGATTTTTCTCTCATTGTTTCTTGTAACTCTCTGTACGATTCGCAAAAAAAAAACAGTTATTTTAATTGAAAACATTCGTTGAATTCGAAAGCTCCGAACGTGGAAAAAAAAAATTTGATCCCAGTGAAATACGGAGCAGCTCTCGGTAGCGCAGTTACTGAGATTTTTGTTTTCTATCATTGTCTTCGGGCTATTAACATTTCGCAGCAGCGGCGAATTCCCACGTATGGCGCCCCCGGCGTTTCGCGGCAACGCAGTTTCGACACTTGATATTCTAATTAATTCTTCATTATCATTTATCGCCCGTTTTGTATTTTTCGCGTCTCGGTAAAATAGGTTAACGAGAACATGACGGCTCCATTCGAGGTAGAAATATTTAGTTATTTAGCTCCATTCGGCCGAACGGAAATCGAATCACTTGCGGAAATGCAGAATCCTACGAGCCAATCAAAACGTTTTCCTGGAGTTTCGAGATTTAATTATTGGAAACTATAAGTGGTTCAAGTTTCACTTGACCTTGGATTACAAGTTTTCGTGGAATGGAGGATTATTTCATGTAAAAATGGAAAAAAAAACACGGAGGGGGTTGGAATTTGTAGGTAAGAGGTACATCGATATCGTCGCAAAAGGGCCACTCGTGGAAGGTCGTTAGCCCTACGTAAGAAGGCTCGCTCGACTTTTTTGCACGACAAGCACGTATGTGTAAGGTTTCCCGTACGTGGCTGCCTTTTTTTTCTTCTTCTTTACCCCCCCCCCCCCCTCCCTCCACCCCCGAGATCCCCTTACTTTTCTCTCATCTCGGATCATTTTTATAAAAGCGCCACATATTCCCCACTTGTTTTTATAGCGCAATTTCGCGCTGATTTTCAACAAGCTCATCTTTTGCTCGAGGAGGCGAGCATCGAGATTCACCTTGTAGAATATCGAGCTCGATCGTATTTATCAGCCCTGGATTACGTGTTTTTTTCCTGCCATTTTCAAACTGCACTTTTCTGGATATTTATGGGAATAATTTACTCGGATTTTTTGAGTAATTATTAGTAATAAATAAATAAAGATTAATCGAATTTCAATGACTCTCATCATTTCCATTTTCACTTATCGCCAAAGTTTTCCTTCTTGTTAGAATTCTTGATTATTTTTCAAGTCTCTTTTTCATTAGTGTGAACTTTCGAGAGACTTTGTCGAATGCGCAACTCACGAGAATTTTTAATGACCGGACGAGGAGAAAAAAAGATCTGCGGAGGGATAACAAGTGGACAGTGATCGATCGAAAATATTATTTCAAAAATAATTCTTATCATTCATTCAAAACCCACGTAATTAGCATTCCGAATGAGGGAATTTACATTTTTATGGTTCTGTTATGCCTGCAATAATTACGGAGACGAATTATGCAAATTTATTACAATTTTTTCTGGCGTTTATTCTTCATTATACAATTAACGGACACTTTTTTTTTGCAATCATTTATAAATTTTTTGGTGTTTTTCTTTCCGGTTGAGAAGAGAATTTTAAAAATTTATTTTATTTTTTTTTTGCACAATAAAATTGTAATTATGAGCTTTAGAAAGTCATAGGTGAAAAATTGGTGTGTTTGAGAGTAAAAATTACATTGCTTCCAAATTTTTGGATTCTTGTGGTGCAATTATTTGAAATTTCAATTCGATCATTCTCTTATTCTTCAAGTTGCGGATTGAATTTGGAAAAAAATTGTTATCCTTCTCATTTCAGAACAATATTGTAGATGATTGAATTTATTTCAATTTTTTACGTACTGCTTTGAAAATTGTACACTTTGAAATTTTCAAATGAGTTATAAATGACAAGTTTGTACTTTGAACTGTTATGTTTTCAAATTGATGGTAGTTTTAAAAAAATAAAAAGTGTGAAATTCTTTTTGATTTTTCAAAAATCACGTTTTTGTCACTTTTAAATAATTAATGATGAAACACTTAACTTTTTCATTCTCATTTAGGGGCCGTTCACATATTACGTAACGCCCGGAGAGGGGGTCGAACGGTTTGTTACGAAGTGTTAC
>JAPYZL010181276.1:0-16389 GCA_030522825.1 Platygaster orseoliae
TCAACTTTCTGCAGCTCGTTCTTGCGCTGGGAATTTTCCATCTGTATTTTGCTCAGTAGCTTTAAGCGTCTGACTTTTGCTTTAAGCCCGTCATTTCATAGCTTTTCTATTTCTTTCAGTAAATTACAATTTTTTTTTTCTATTAATTCTATTAATCTCAACTGAGATTATTGATGAATGCTCTATTTATTATTATTCAAATTCAAGGAAGACTATTACTCAGAGCCAAAAAATTTTATGAACACCAGTAGTAAAGCCTTTTAAACAGTATATTTGAAAACCAAGCTTTTGATCCAATTGGGATCCTCTTCAGGAGAAATAAATCATAATAATTAGTAGTGCTGACTTTATTTGATGTATCATTTCAAAACGAAATTGGTCATTTAAATTGTATATAAATATCTCCAGCACCAGTCTTTCAGTGTTTTTCATATCTTTCCAACATTCATACAATTCCAGGATTTTCCATATTATAATTTCCATAGTTTAACGGTTTTTTCATTATTTACATAAATATTTGTAAAAACTAATATAATATTATTATATTAATATAACGAGTATGTTTGGAAGTGTTATAGTATGTTCGGAATTGTTCGGATATGTTCGGAAGTGTTCGGGTATATTCGGAAATATTCGGGTAGGTTCGGAAGTGTTCGAGTATGTTCGGAAATATTCGGGTATTTTCATATCGATAATTATGTCGATATATTATTCGATATGGATTAATCGATATATCGTTTATGTAACTCAGGTTAAGTTATTGTTGACTGAATCAGCGGGATAATGTTTTTTTTATATAGAGAGATAATATTAATGTATACATATACATATAGTATTAATATAATATTATATTCTAATATAAATTAGTATTTTTACCTGCAACGTTCCCCTGATTTTTCGTCAAAGGCGAATTTTGCGATCTCGAAATGTCAATGAGATCCATGAATTGATCACGAAAACTGGTCAGAGATTGTTGAAGCCATTGGCCATGTGGTGTAGCACTTTCCTTGTATCGAGCCCAATATTTCCTATCAGCCATTGCCAAATGATATGGATAATAATCTACCTGGAATTTCACCAACGATATTTGCAACGCACCGCCATCTTTTAGATCTGGATGCGACGATCTTCCAGCTATAAAAACAGAAAAAATCTGGAAATGGATTACTGAATCACAGAATCAATAAACGTTGATTCCAAGTAAGACTTTACCGCCTTCGTCGTCGCACAAATGAAGATCGATTCTTTGTGACAAAAAGTGATACGAAGTTTCCACGACGTCGTATCTGGAAAATATTTTTGAGAGCACTGTGGGGTTCGAGGTTTTCGATCTTGCTTGTTGCGAAATTTGCGCTTGGTATTCAGGCAGGAGCTGAAAAAAATTTATGACATACATTTTCGAATTTAAAGATAATTTCTGGAATAAGAAAATATTCTTTAGGAAGATTAGGTCCACAAACCTCAAGTTTTCGAGCGGCTTTCACTTTTCGTTCATAAATCGTGGCTTTTTCTATGAGACCTCCTAAAGAGTCGATGAAATGAAGAGCTGCTTTTAACTGAGAATCGGTCAAAACCCATAAAAGATCGTCTAGAATGATGACTAGTCTTGAACCCATTACGAAACAATCTGAAAATCATGATAATAAATTAAAAAAAAAAATCTACATTCAACTCTGATTTCAATCTTGAAGTACGATTGTTCATACTTTAAAGATATTTTTCACTGGCAATATCAATATTTTGCGATATTATCGATATCGATATTGTTTTAAATATCGATATTATTTTAAATATCGATTATCGATAAAAAAATGAAACATCAAATATCTTTCAAAATATTTTTGAATAACATATTTTCATTATTCGACGTTCAACAATATATATCTTAGGGATGGGCATCGGGTGTTAAAATATCGATATTCTGTATCGATGTATATCATATTAAGACGATATAGAATATATTGGCTAGAAAATATCGATATATCGCTTCAAAAAACCATACAAATAACAGTCTCAATTCCAAATAACAAAAGTAGTCAAAATAAATTCAAACACGCACAAATAAACATTTTATTTAATTTTTTTCACAAATAAGTTTCTTGTTCAAATTAAAAGGCCACATAGAATCGTCATCGTCACTTGCCAGAAATATTCTCTGCGATATCACTTTTCGGAGTCATGACCTGTATAACCATAGCCAACAGTAAATAAAAGCTTCATATAAGCCATTGTTTGTCAAACTTCAGTTGATCGGGGGCTTATTATCAATATTTCTACTTACATAATTATTGCCCTGGCGATCCACTTTTCGCACTATAGTGTGGGAATAGTGTGGTAAATTTCATTGGAGGAAAATTGCTATTTTTCTTTGAGTAGTTAGGAATGTATTGTTATAAAATAAAATAAAAACAAGTTTGAAAATAATTTCTTCGATTGTTATAGCAAATTTTTTCGAAAAAATGGGTGAAACTTGAGTGAGTGTCGATGATGCAGTGGGAATCGATCATGAATGACGATTGTCACTTTAAATATTAATACATAAAATTAATGCATTTTGATGTAACTGACGTGCCCATTATGTTAATATTTCGACATTTCAGTTATCTATATTGATTTTTTTAATCATTTTTTAAGCGTTTTTAGTGTAAAAAAATTTACCACACTATTAACACACTATTTCCACTCTATAGCGTGGAAAAAGTGTGGTAACTGGATTCGTAGGGTGCACGAATGTTTACAGTGAATATGAAATTCTTTCGACGCATAAACAAGGCATGATGTAAAATTTATATCGATGACAGTTATGAGTTAACTGTGACTTAACAGACATGATTTAACACACATTGAAAAAAAACATAAGTATGCAATTGCTACTTAAGTAGCAATTTATCAACCTGTATACCTGATATAGGTATACCTATATCGCATCAGAACAATATCGGAGGAAAATATCGATGTTCGATATATCGTCCATCACGAATATCGACTACGAAACAGTCGACTACCAGAGAAAGAATATCGATATTCCGATATATTGATACACTATCGCCCATCTCTAGCATATCGATATTTTTAGATGATAATATCGATATCGATATTATTTTAAAAATCAATTATTGATAAAAATCATAAACACCAATATCTTCTAAAGTATTTTTAAATGACATATCTTCATTATTCGACATTCAACGATGTACATCGATGTTTTTAGATAATAATATCGATATTTTTCACTTACAATATCGATATTGTTTTAAATATCGATTATCTATAAAAATATTAAACATCAAATCTCTTTTGGAATATTTTTAAATGACATATTTTCATTATTCGACGTTCAACAATGTATATCGATATATCGATATTTTTAGATGACAATATCGATATTTTTAGATGATAAGATCGATATATCGATATTTTTACTGAACATATCGATAAAAATATCATACATCAATATCATATGTTTATATGACATATTTTATTATTCGACATTTAACGATATACATTGAATGACACTTGGATGACACTTGAATGACACCTGGATGATACTTGGATGACACTTAAATGACACCTACCTGGATGACATTTATATCGATATTTTTAAAAATATCAATAACCCTATCTGAAAGCCATAATTTTCAAAGAGTATTAAATAGGTAAAATCAAAAAAACCTGATAATCTTTTCTTGATAGTTATGCGACAGCGAGCCTGATTCGTCAGTAATCTTAGTGGCGTAAGGTTTTTGTCTTTGGTACTTTTCGCTTCGATTCGCACTGTCTGCCACTCCAGTTCCTTGAAAATTAGCAGTTGTCCTCTATCAGGATCTTTCACCCTTGTCATCCTCAAGTCACTACGTTGCCACGTCGGGGATTTTGATTCTACTGTAATTCTAGACATCTGCAGGAAAAAAAGCAAACTTTCGAAAAAATCGATATTTCTATCGATATTTCTATCGATATTATCGAGTATCGATACTTATATGGCTCTCTTTTTTTCTCATCTTAAGAATTCAATAAATTTTAGAGTCTTCTTTAAATACCTGGACAGACGCGATAAAAGCTGGACTTTTAAAGGTGACAGAGACTGTATTTACTGAGACAGTTATTCCATTGATAACTTTGTGGATGAAGGAATATTTTGTGGGGCCACCATTTGATGGGAAACCTTGACCAGTAGACATTCTCCTCAAATCCTCGCATGTTTCTATTTCGATATGAACTTCGTCCAAGCTCTGAATAAGTTTTACAGAGAGAAATTTTATTTTTTACTTTATTTATTCATGATTATAGGAAAAATTGTCATTGTTCGCAGTAACTAGGATGGATACAGAGAATGTATGATTTTTTAATTTTTATGTTCATTTCCTTTATGTATGTATCGAGGATTCCATTATAATGAATTTCAGAAATTATTATTTTTATATTTCGAAATAAAATTTTCAATTCCATCAAATGAATTTCAGAAACTTCAAATTTGAAATTTGAAAACCTAAAACTGCATATTATAAAATGTCAGAATCTAATGTTATGGAATTTTAAATTCCAGGCTTGTCAGTCATAGTATGGAAAATTACAGATTTTTTAATTTTTAAACAAATTATTTTGCAATTTCATATTCTGCAATTTAGATTAACTCGATTTTGATAACTAGAATTATGAATTTGTTAAAATAATATCTCAAAGTTTTTAATCCTAGAGTATCCTTTCTAGTACTAAAATATATTGTATAGTAGAGCATTTAAGTATTTTTATTTTTAAAATGTAAACTTCCATAGCTAAAAAATCTGAAAAATTTACCGAAATTCTCGACTTTGGAAAACAGGAAAAATGTCAAAATCCAATATTATAGAATTTGAAATTCTAGACTTGTCAGTCTTAGTTTAGAAAATCACAGATTTCTCTATTTTTGAGTTAATTGTTCTGGAATTAAAAATTCTACAATTTAGACTAGAATTATAAATTTGATAAAACAATATCCTTATGTTTTTAATCCTAGAGTATCAAATTTTTTAGAAGTAAAATATATTGTATAGTAGAGAATTGAAGTATTTGTATTTTTAAAATGTAAACTTCCATAGCTAAAAAATCTAAAACATTTACCAAAATTCTTGAAAAACAGGAAAAATGTTATAATCTGATTATATAGAATTTAAAACTCCAGCCTTGTCAGTCCTAGTATGAAAAATCACAGATATCTCAATTTTTGAGTTAACTATTCTGGAAACTCAAATTCTACAATTAAGACTAGAATAATCAATTTTCTGAAACACTGTTTTCAAGTTTCTAATCCTTGAGTACCAAATTTTCTAATACTAAAATACATTCGACAATAGAAAAATCAAGTTTTTTGATTTTTAAAATGTGAACATTGATAGCTAAAAAATGTAAAACGTTTTCCTGAAACTTTTAACTATTTATCTATAAATCCTTGAAAAACCAGATTTAGTTCTACAATTCGAAAATGTGAATTTTTGAACTGAAAATTAGGTTTTCCAAAATTTTTAAATTTTTTAATCAAATATCTTGGAATTTGAAATTCTACTATACAGAATTTTCCAATTCTGATACTTAGAATCATTAATTCAATATTATAAAATCATCGAGTTTTAAACCCTAGAAGTAAAATTTCAGGATTTTGAATTTCAAAGTACAGTTTTCCAGAGTTGAAAAACATGGAATATATTTTCAGAACTTTCAATTCTAAAAAACACTAGTTTCAAATTCTACAAGATTATGTTCAAATAATGAATATGTAACTCTAATATATTAAATATCAAATATAAATTATTGTTTTAATATTAATGTAATAAAATTGTATTACTATTATTTTATTTTATTTAGTTTATATTTTTTTAAATTTAATTTTATATTATTTTATTTTTAAATTATTCTAATTTTATCATAATATTATTAGAAAACCAATTATAAAAACAGATAAAATTATATAAATTTCATAAATAATAAAATAAATAAGTTCAAAGTTCAAGAAAATTGATCCAAGGAATCTTGAATTAATTATTATAAAGTTCTAGAATCAGAAAATGAATAAACCCGAATTACAGATTTGTGAATCTTTATATAGACAGTTACAGAATTAATAATTCTGGAGCAGAGAATTTCAGAACTCTAAATTCCAGATTATTGAATTTTCTATTATTTATTTATTACATTTACAATTTATTATTAATTATATAATTAATTAATTCTTAATGATTTCCTGTATCCGCCACTATGCAGTAAAAATACTATTCGAATAAAATGCAGTGTTTGAAAAAAATTTCAAAGTTCATAACTAAATTTTATTATGGAAGGAAAAATTTTAGGTATTATTATATAACTATAAGTTATTATTAAATTAATAATTAAATTAAAAATACAATTCCATTCCTAATAATATAAAGTATAAAGTAAAGTTTAAGTTACATAAAATTTATGAAGATTTTTTTAAGTACCAAATTTATAGGCACGCTCTTCAATTTTGTCCATTGTATTCGAAAAGTTACTCGATTGCACCACGCGTGAGTCAATCGCAACCACGAGGGCAATTCCAGTAAATCTGTGAGCACAGTTTCATCCAGTTCCAAATTTGTCAATTCCCCCTCGCCCTTGAAAGTGCTCAAATTAATTTTGTCCGCTGATAAATTTTTAGTGAAACTGAAAACAAATAATAAATCGATGAAATTTTTTTTACTTTGAATATTTTTTATAAAATTGATTATTTACAATATTATAAATATTGTTCTACAGAACTAAATATTAAGTATACAATTACCAAACCACAAATTCTATTACTTAAATTAGATAATTTCTTTTATTTAATTATTATTTTATAAATTAACTTTGTTTCAGAATTAAAAAAAATTTAATTTTGTGTCACCAAAAAATGTTTCTTTATTTGAAAAAAATATGGTTGATCGAAAATTGAATTCCTGTAAACACCAAAAATTTATTAATAAATAAAAAAAACCTATAATATAAAAATAAATATTTATCAATATTGAAGAATTTCTGCAAACGACATATAAACCTACTTTAAAAAAAATTAAATTTGTCCTACTTTTTCAAATTTTGTCAGCATGATAGCAATTAAATAATCAAATAAAATCATCATATGATTCAACAAAATAAATTTTTTATTACCAATATAAAAAATAACCATTTTTACAATAAACAACTCAGTTCATCAACGCGGCAAAATTTGATAATCGACGAGTACGAAAATGTCGAAAAAAATTTCAAAAAACGGGAAAAAGCAAAATCCATATGCTCGATCGCAAATTCAATCCTTAGATCGGTTTGACAATAGTGAAATCATTGACGATGACGATGATTCGTGACGTTATTTTCCACTGGAATGCAAAATCGATTATCGGAAAAATAGCGCTTACCGCGACAAGTGTTTCAGCAGCTGGTTTTTTATAATCGACGCCATTTTCAGAACGCAGTGTTTTGTACAATCAAATTAACTTGGACATTTTTCGCACTTTCTTTTCTTCCTACACGATAATACGATCCAGAATTTGACGTTTTACTGATTCCCAATGTTGCCAGCTGTGCTGATTTGTTTTGATTTTGCGCAATCGTCGATCGACGCCATGTTTGCGGTCAATATTGGCGTAACTCAATAATTCATAAAATCCAATATGGCCGCCACCGGAAACTAGAGATCCTCAAAATAGAGAGATTGGCTACTGTGTCTACAAGCTCTGATTGGTTCGGACTGGAACAAACTGGAAAATGGCCGCCCCAATGTTTTTGACATTGGCGTAATACCTAACCTAACGCGACAGCAACTTGTGTTGATTGCGTTAGTAGTTCACGCATGCACGAACACACTCTTACAGTCCGCCATTTTCCAGTTTGTGGCCAGTCTCTCTATTTTAAGGGTCTCTATCGGAAACGGAGTTAATTACAATCAATAAATTGCATAGAGAAAAAATCAAATTTCACGGCATATGTATCAATTAATTTTGAAAAAAAAATCAAAACGTATTTTTTTGTTTCTCTCAAAAATGATTATTTTAGAAGATGTGTGAATTTTTAATTCCGGTATACATATATAGATATACTGAGCATGCAAATGACGTCACTTGGTTTAACTTTTCAAAACGATGTGTTTCTGTTAATATTCAAAATATGACAAAAAAAATACGTATCTGATATTTTTAGATGAACTAGCAATATCAGCAATAAAAAAGTTGATGCAATTTGTTAATTCGACATTTGTTTTGTTTTGCGCGACGCCATATTTGCGGTCTATATTGATGTAAGTCACACATGGTCACAAATTGGCACAAACTTGCATAAACCATCACTGACCAGCACAAACGTTGGAAAACGTGAATATAACCTCAAAATTTGACGATTAATTAAAAATTGTTAAAAATTATAGTTTTCTGAGTATTAAAATCTTCAAAAATCATCAAAATGTCGGAGGACGAAGTGGAAGCGTTTGAAATAAACGAATACGATATGGACAGCGCGTTCAACATGAATCGCCCTCGTAGAAAATTAACGAAACAACAGCAAATGCTCGGGATTTGGGCTGACGACGAGAGCGACGAAGAAGACACTAAACCTGCTGGACCTTCATCGAGGAATTTTAGTAAAGGACCAAAAAATTACAGCGCACCCGTTAATTTCGTGGCAGGTGGTGTTCAACAAGCAGGCCAACCCAAAAAAGAAAATGGTAAATATAGTTTTTGAGAAAATCGTTTTTAATTAATAGATTATTGAATAGAAATTTTTTTTTCATTCGATTTTTTAGTCGTTACATAAAAAATTTGCTGTTTTTGAATTATTCTTTTTGTTTTTCTAATAGTCAATTTATTTATTATATTTATATAATAATTTATGAAAAATTTATATAATTTATGAATTTTCTTATTTTCAACTCAAAATTTGCTGTTTTTGAATAATTCGCACATTTCACAATATATTTAAAATCTAGGATTTGATTGTGATTGAAAATTTTATTTTCTCCACTTTGCCAAAAAAAAAATTTTTTTGTTGTGTATATATTTTCATGATTTTTTACTGAAAATTTCAAAATTTAATTATTCTGATTTTTTTTTATTTATTATTTTTTATTAACTATTTATATATTTTTCAATAACTTTTTATCAATGAATGTCGACAACGAATTCTTTTTTAAATTGATACGATAAGTTTTTAATCAAAAATTTTATTCTGATTGAAAAATACCAGTTTTTCCGACAGATACTTTGCAAAAACAAATTTTTATTGCAATTTTTTTTTCCTGTTTATATACTTATATTTTTTCACTGAAAATGTCAAAATTAAATTTATTTGATGATTTTTCATTTAATATATTTTAAATAATTAATTACAAATTTATAATAAATTTTTTCGGAATGAATGTCAAAAATGGATTTGTTTTCAAAATGATACCATAAAGTTTTAATCTATAATTTGATTCTGATTACAAAATTTTAGTTTTTCCAACAGATTCTTTATCAAAAAAAATTTTTATTGCAAATTTTTTTTTCTGTGTCAATTTTTAGATTTTTCACTGAAAATGTCAAAATTTTATTAATCTGATATTTTTTGTATTAATATATTAAAATTCATTGTTTATATATTTATGAATAATTTTTTGGCAATGACTGTAAAAAACGGATTTGTTTTCGAAATGATCGTATAGATTTTTCATCTAGAATTTGACTGTGATAAAAAAATTTTAGTTTTCCCCACAGACTCAATGCCGAAAAAAAATTTTATTGCAAATTTTTTTTCCTGTGTATATTCTTATATTTTTTCACTGAAAATGTCAAAGTTTAATTAATTTGATAATTTTTTTATTTAATTATTTATATATTTATAAATGATTTTTTAGCAATGAATGTTGAAAACGGATTTGTTTTTAAATTGATACCATAAATTTTGAACCTAGAATTTGATTGTGATGAAAAAATTTCAGTTTTTCCAGCAGACTCTTTGCCAAAAAACATTTTTATTGCAAATTTTTTTCTCTTGTGTATATTCTTATATTTGCTTAACTGAAAATGTTAAAATTTAATTTATTTGATAATTTTTTTATTCAATATATTGTCATTTATTAATTATATATTTATAATCAATTTTTGGCTATGATTGTCGAAAACGGATTTGTTTTCAAATTGAAATCATAATTTTTTAATCTAAAATTTAATTGTGATTAAAAAATTTTAGTTTTCCGACAGATCCTTTGCAAAAAAATTTATATCGCAAATTTTTTTTCTAGTGTAAATTCTTATTTTTTCTAACTGAAAATGTCAGAATTTAAATAATTTGATAATTCTTTCATTTAATATAATATAAATAATAAATTATATATTTGTGATTAATTTTTTTGCAACAAATGTTGAAAACTGATTGGTTTTCGAATTGATACCACAAATTTTTGAAGTAGAATTTGATTGTGATTAAAAATTTTAGTATTTCCAACAGATTTTTTGCTAAAAAAATTGTTATTGCAAATGTTTTTCTCCTGTGTATATTTTTATATTTTTTCAATGAAAACGTCGAAATTTAATTGATTTGATTTTTTTTATTGAATATCTTTAAAGTAATTGATTATATATTTATAATTAATTTTTTTAAAAATGAATGTTAAAAACGGATTTGTTTTTGAATTGATACCATAAATTCTTAATCTAGAATTGGATTGTGATTAAAAAATTTTAGTTTTTCCGACATTCTTTGCCAAAAAAAATTTTTATTGCGAATGTTTTTTCCTGTGTATATTCTTATATTTTTTCACTGAAAATGTCAAATTTTGATTAATTTATTAATTCTTTTATTTAATACATTATAACTAATCAGTTATATATTCATAATTAATTTTTTGACACTGAATGTCGAAAACGGATTCGTTTTTGAATTGATACCATAGATTTTTAATTTAGAATTCGATTGTGATCAAAAACTTAGTTTTTACGACAGATGATTTTCTAAAAAAAATTTCTATTGCAAATTTTTTTTTCCTGTGTAAATTTTCAGATTTATCAATGGAAATGTCGAAATCTAATAATTTTCATAATTGTTTTATTTAATATACTATAATTAATATATTATATATTTATTATTAGTTTTTTGGCAATGAATGTCAAAAACAGATTTGTTTTCGAATTGATTACCATAACTTTTTAATCTAGAATTAGATTGTGATCACAAAATTTTAGTTTTTCTTACATTCTTTGACAGAAAAATTTTTATTGCACATTTTTTTGTGTATATTCTTATATTTTTTTACTGAAAATGTCAAAATATAATTATTTTAATTATTTTTCTATTTGAAATATTATAATTAATTTTTGGCAGTAAACGTCAAAAACGGATTTGTTTTCAAATTGATAACATCAATGTTTAATTCAGAATTTGATTGTGATAAAAAATTTTAGTTTTTCCGACAGATTTTTAAAAAAAAAAAATTTTTATTGCAAATTTTTTTTTCCTGTGTATTTTTTTTCACTGAAAATGTCGAAATTTCACTAATTAAATAATGTTTATATATAATATATTATAAATAATTCATTCTATATTTATAACTAATTTTTTGGGAACGAATTTCAAAAACCGATTTGTTTTCGAATAGATACCATAAATTTTCAATTCGTAATTTGATTGTGATTGAAAAATTTTAATTTTTCCGACAGACTCCTTGCCAAAAAAAATTTTTACTGTAATTTTTTTTCTTTTGTAAATTTTCAGATTTTCTACTGTAAATGTCAAAATGTAATTAATTTAAGATTTTTTTTATTTAATATGTTTAAATTCATCAATTATATATTTATCATTAATTTTTTGAAAATGAATGTTGAAAACAGATTTGTTTTCGAATTGATACCATAAATTTTTAATCTAGAATTTCATTGTGATCAAAAAATTATAGTTTTTCCGACAGATTCTTTGCTAAAAAAAATTTTTATTGCAAATTTTTTTCCTGTGTATATTCCTATATTTTTTCACTGAAAATGTAAAAATTTAAATAATTTGAAAATTTTTTATTTAATATATTATGAATATATACCTATTTATAATTAATTATTTGGCAATGGATGTTGAAAACCGATTTGTTTTCAACGTGATACCATAAATTTTAAATTTAAAATTTGATAGTGATAAAAAATTTTAGTTTTTCTGACAGATTCTTTGCAAACAACAATTTTGATTGCAATTTTTTTCCCATGTGTATTTTTATATTTTTTAACTGAAAAAGTCAAAATTCAGTTAATTTGGTAATTCTTTTATTGAATATATTATTAATAATTAATAATATATTTATACTTATTTTTGTTAATGAATGTCCAAAACGGATTTGTTATCAAATGGATACCATACATTTTCAATCCGTAATTTGATTGTGATTGAAAAATTTTAGTTTTTCCGACAGATTTTTTGCTAAAAAAATTTTTTTTTTACAAATTTTTTTTTCCTGTCTATATTCTTATATTTTCTCACTGACAATGTAAAAATTTTATTAATTTGAAAATTTTTTTATTTAATATATCATAATTTTTTCTGTTATATATTTATAATTAATTTTATGGCAATGAATGTCGAAAACGGATATGTTTTCGATTCAATACCATCAGTTATTTTTAATTGTCATCCATTTTTTGTCACAATCAGTGTTGCTACACTGATGATTATTTATTTTCATAGATTTTCAGCCAAAAATTATTATACCTTCAATAACTAACTGCTTATTTTCCTATATTTATTTGTAATCTAAGATTAATTTGAACAGTCAGTTATTTTACAAAAATACCTAGTAAATAATTTCTTTCCATCTGAATTACGATTTTTTATTTATTATGTCGATAATGTAATTTATTCTGTAAATTAATTTGAATTTTCATATATTTCAATAATTTTTTATAATAATATTATTAAAAAAAATTTTATTTAATTATTATGAATCATTTTGGTTAAAAGTTTTGATTTTTATTAATTTTGAAAAGTCTACAAGGAAACTATTACAACTACCCAAAAATTAACTATATTCTTTTTCTTGACGCTAATTTGCCATTTATTTTAATAGCACAAAAATTAACGGTTTTGAGAATTTTCCATCTCAAATATCAAGATTACAAAAATTTTTCATGCAAGATTTTTATTTGGTTATTTCTTAATAGTTTTTTCAACTCTTTTACTTGCATTATATTCAATAAAAATTTTTGTTTTTTTTTGAAATTTTTTGGATTTGAGATATTTAATAATTACAATGGAAAAAAAATTTTGATTTATCATCACGTATCTGAAACAAATACAACTTATTAAGTTTTTTTATGAAAAATATTTACGATTTTGTATTTTTCTATATAAAATGTCAAGATCACAAATTCTCTCATATCCAAGATTTTTTTTTTCAGTTGTTTATTCCCTAATTCCCTTTCTACTCTTTTATTTTTCAATATATTTGATGAAAAATTTTTCATTGAAATTGTTTGAATTCAAAACTTTGAATAATAATGATAAAAAGAAATTTCTCGATTTTCCATCACATTCTTAAGATAATGTAATTAATATAATTTTTTTAGGAATAAAATTCATAAATTTTTAAATTTTTCTTCCAAACATAATATATATTTTTCAATCCAAGATTCTTATTTTTTATTTGTTTATTTATCGCATTATTTTCAGCTTTGTTACTTATAGTAAATTTGACTTAAAATCTCAATTGATATTTTATGAATTTTAAAAACTGAATAATAAAGATAAGAAGAAATTTCTAGATTTATTATCATGTATGTAAAAGAATGTGATCAATTTTTTCCGAAATATTTACATTTTAAAAAAAATTTTTATCCAAGATATCGAGATCACTAATATATTTGAATCTAAGATTTTTATTTTTCATTTATTTATGTCGTAACCTTTTATTAAAAAATCTTACTTGTAGTATATTTGATAAAAAAATCTTTTTTGAAATTTTTGTTAACTTAAAACATTGAATAATAATGATGAGAAAGAATTTCTTGATTTGAAATTATCACATATTTAAAGAATGCGATCAATTTGGTTTTTTCACGAAAAATGTGTACAATTTTTTAAAATTTTCATTAAGAATATCGAGACAACAAATTTCTCTTCTTGAAACGAATTAATTTACATTTGTATTAGTGGTTTTGAAATGGTATTTTTTTGAGGACAAAATTCAGTTTAACTATTATGTATGATAATTATGAAGATGCCTTGTGAAAAAAACAAACTATTTTCAAAAGCTGGAAATAAAATATACAGTCAAAATTAACATTTTTAGAAGGTAATTCTGTTTAACTCTAAAGGTCGTAATTATACTGCAAATGAATGCAACATTGGTAATATTTTCTGATTAGTTTTAATTAGACAAATCTTTTTGATTTCATAAATAATTTTATTGATTTCCTTTATGTTCTTTTTTCTTTGCTCTAATCTATAAAAAAAAATGTATTTCTATTTTGCAGACGTGGATGAAGAGGAAGAAGAAGAACAAGTGGAAATAAATTCAAGCGATTCCGAGGAAGATGAACTACCTCGAGGTTTCAGAGGAAAGGGGCAAAAAAAATTTCCGTTATACACAAACGCGGACATTGCTGGTTTCAGAAAAAAAACAAGGTCCTTCAACCCAGCCTTAGCCCAAAAAGGAGTTGGGAGTTGGGAGGTGCACACGAAAGGAATCGGCGCCAAATTATTGCTTCAAATGGGTTTTGAACCCGGAAAGGGATTGGGAAAAGCCCTTCAAGGTATGAAAGTAGTGATTTTCAAATCACTTGCTAAAATTGTATTTGCAGAATGTAAAAATTGTTGTTATTTTAAATATTTCCGTTTTTTCGGTTCCAAGTATAAATTCCAAATAATTTTCTTGTTGGTGATAAGGGGCTGTGCATATATTACGTCATCAATTTTTTACCTATTTTTGACTCATTCCTCCCCCCACGTCATCAACCATCATCATTCCATAGACCCTCCGCCCCCTCTTATGTTGACGACATCAAATCCAAACAACTAGCGCGAAATTTGAAAAAAGTGCCGTAAACTTTTTGATAAAAAGTTCTATTTTTATGATCACGTCATCATCTTTGGACCCCCCCCCCCTAACGTCAATCTCCGTCATCAAACTGAATACCCCCGCCCCTCCCCCCCTAAGTGTGATGCCAGAATATGTGGACGGTCCCTAAATCACGTTCACGCTTATTTTCTAGGCATCAACGCTCCGGTAGAAGCTCACGTACGCCGAGGTCGCGGCGCCATCGGTGCCTACGGCCCGGAAAAACTCGCCAAAGTCGCCAAAGCCTCCCCTCCCCCCGAGGACAAAAAACCCTTGGCCCCGAGTCAAAAAACCTCTCAATGGCGAAAAAGCGACGCTAAAAAGAAAACGGTCTACACTTACAAGAGCGTGGACCAACTCCTCGACGAGTCTAAAAGCAAGACATTGAAAACTCCCGTCGCCGGCAATGACCCTTCAAAGGTCAAGGTCATCGATTGCAGGGGCCCCGAGCAAAAAGTCCTAAGCGGTTACCACGCCATCACCAACGCCAAGCAGCGTCCCGATGAAGCCGTCATCTACATCGGCAAGAAAACAACTTCAAATTTCTCCCTTCCCGAGTTGCAGCACAATTTGGAAGTTATACTGGATTTATGTGAAGAAGACATTGTTCAAAACAACCGAAAAATGAAGTATTTCAGTGACAGGTTGTTAGTGCTGGAAGAGGAAGACGCGAAGGCAGAGAAGATCAAGAAGGAAAGAGAGGAGTTAATTCTGAGGACAGAGCACGTTTTGAAAGTCGTAGAGACGATGAAGGAGAGTAATGTAGGACTTAATGAGATGGCGACTGAGTTTCAGAAACTCAGGGATAACTATTCGCAAGAGTATATGGAATTTGAGCTAGGCGAACTGGCGAGTAGTATGGCAGGGGATAAGATGAAGGAGATGTTTCAAAATTGGAGCCCGCTGCAGTTTCCTACCTACCCGGTGGAGATTTTCAGGAAGTGGAAAGGAATTTTGGAGGAGGGAAACAAGGCTTTGCCATCTGGGGGTATGCCACCTTGGGATGGGCTGGTTTTGACCGCGTGGATGCCGTTTTTGAGAGGGGCCGTGCAGGAGTGGAATTGCAGGTGAGTTACCTACCCATACCACCTCCTTCTTCCGTCTTATTACTAGTAAAATTATTTATGTATTATAGTTCTAATGTTTTTTTCTCAATGTGTTGGTTACAGGCAACCAGAGCCTCTGATAGTTCTCATTGAAGAATGGATGCCTCTTCTTCCTGGCTGGATACTAGACAACGTATTGGAAGTGGTCGTTCTTCCAAAACTGACTTTGGAGGTTGAGGAGTGGAACTCGACAGAAGACACAGTTCCCATTCACACCTGGATTCACCCATGGCTGCCCCTCATGGGAAG
>JAPYZL010181326.1:0-16889 GCA_030522825.1 Platygaster orseoliae
GGTATTCAGACACTGAAAGCGATATCTTTCTGAAGCATATTATCGCGGGAATATTGAATGGTTTTTTGTCCGGATTTTGGTGGCGCACCCTGTATTTACGTTAATGCAATGCTCATGCAGTGTAAAGGGCCGTGCACATAAAACGTCACGTAATTTTTAACCATTTTTGATCCCTCCTTCTCCTTATATCACACTTAGTCACAAACATTAAGACTCCCCATCTCCCCACAAACGTCATGTCACACTTGGGACATCTATGTTTTTGAAGAATTACTTGTAATGTTGTAATTATTCACAAGTATGGAAGAGTCATTGATCAATAGTTTTACTCACTCAAAAATAACAATAATCTTAATTTCAGAAAAATTTTTCTTCAACGAAATTTTATAGCTATCAATGTTTGGTTAGAATACCGTAGAGAAAAAAGAAATTTGAAAAATTGTCACAACCTCGGAATCGATAAAAATTGTACGAAATTATTTATTATTATTTAATTCTACCAATAGACAGACATGAATAGAAATACAATAAAACCTTTCGAATCATACAAACTTTGAAGAAATACTAAAATTAATAGAATATTATGAAAGACCTGTTTTCTGAAAAATCTGAATGAATACTTACGATTTCTAAAACTACTCATATTTGAGCATCGAGTTTTGAAAAGCGTATGAAGCAATGTATAAACATACTAGAAAACGAGGCAATAATTTTATAAATACTGATCGAAAAAATAAAAATTTCAAGAGATATTCAAAATACTAATAATCATGGAGACGTGATTTTCCCAGAAATCTATAAAAATACTAAAAATCTAATCTAGTTCAGATTATAAAAAAGTGAATTCCAGAAATCTAAAAAACAATCTGCGAAATACAAGAAATGTACAAAAACTGCTCGAAAATCCTCTACAGTTAAATAAATACTACAAAACAAGTGAGAAATACTAGGAATCGTTCAATACTAAATTCTATGTAAAAATAATTTTCTCGAAAATTTGGGGGGAGGGGGGTTTCTATTTTACATAAATTTTATGTGCATTGTTAATATTGTGCGTACAGATTTTTTTGCAGCGGTCCATTGTGCATATTATAATTGTTTACATTCATAAAAAAACCATATCTTTAAAATAACCTAAAATTGACAAATGCAATTTTGATAATAATTATATCATGATAACTTATTGATAATTATAAAAAAAGCAATTCAAAAATACTTGTAAATAATGTCAATACTTTCTTGTGTTGCTGATCTGTATCCCTGGTGATTTTGATTCTTATGCATACAAAAATTATTAAAATTTGTATAAGATCGACCTTATACAATTCTTAAAAGAAAAGCTTTTGTAAAATAGTAACCTTATAACAACCTTATAAGGAAAGTTTTTCTTATACAATTCTATTTCCATTTTAAGAAAACAATTTTTTCATAAAAATTTTGTTCTGTATAAAATTCATTTAAAAAAATTTGTTTTATAAGAAATTTTTCTTTTCAAACAGTTTTTCCGAGAAAATAATCAGTTCATGACTATATTTTCAGAGCTTCCTTTATTCTTCGTTTCCTTTAAATATCCTCGCCCCTTCTCCTATGTCACACTTCGTGACAAATCGCTGACATCTTCCCTCCCCCTGATTGCGTGACGTATTATGTGCACGACCTGTAAACAGTTTACGTAAAGTTTATGTAAACTTTACGTAATCAGTTTGTATGAACTGTTGACGCAATGTTTGCACCAAATTGATGTAAATTTAGTGAGAACATGAGGTAAATCATTAACTGTTGACGTGAACTTTCTACGTAAATTTGAAACGCTTATGCGTCTACAAGAGAAAATACCAATAATCGTTGCTTGGAATCATTTTATCTTAATTATTAAAGCTGTAATATAGGTTTTTTTAGTCGAAAAAATTGTTTTATGAATTGTCGATTATTCGGCGCCCACCGTGATTTATACGTATTCGTATTTTCTGTCTTGCGTAGTAGCCAAGCAACAAATTTGTAAATAAAATCAATTAGTCGCCGATCGCTGAGCGCTATTAATATGGTATTTTTTGAATCGTTAATCGTCGTGGTTTTTGCTAAATGCCCAAAACGTTATTTGTGGCATGTTTTACAGAAACCGATCTAATGCATTGGCTCTTATATATCTTGTATCCTCTGGTTTCTTCGGAACATGCCACATTTATATATATTTTTGGTTATTAGCACATTGATTTTCGCGTTTAACATCAATTATACGTAGTTGAAGAATAGCGAATAATAGTTATGCTCTAAATGTGTCACATATATATATTTTTGTTATCAACTAAAAATTAGTAAGGCCAATTTTTTACAATAAACGTTTTTAGTATTACGTTATGACTTGTGGTTTTCTTTTCAGTGCAGGCACGTACGCAGCTTTCTTCCGTCCTTATCGTGAGTTGCCTCTAAGCGCGCAAGATTGACAAAGACACAAAGGGGGGTTCGAACCCCTCTTTGCGTCCTGTTTCAGTGATGGATTTATGGATATGTGGTTATCTTTTATTCATAATTATCAGAGAGCGAGTATTCATATGCATTTGCATACTTATTTTGCACATATTTATGTCACAAATTCGCACATATCACTCAATTGTTTTTTATTGAGTGCGTCGAGATATTCGAGAAAAGTATTTAGATAATGAAAGCTTCTATCAGGATGAAAATTTGCACGTAGTAATTTGAAAATTGTAATAATTGATGGTCATGTTGAAACGTTGTTTGAATTGAAATTTTCACTGAATTCAGAATTTTATGGAGCAAGCAAGACGAAAAAAGAGAATACCAGAGAATATTTTGGTGTATATTTGTCGAACAAGCAAGGTCAGGTTATAAATGTAAAAGAACGCCACCTGGACAGAAGGTTATTCCAATTTAATGAAAAAAACAATTTGAAAATGTGCGTTACGTCGACAATATTACAAAACACATAACATCAACTCAGCTTACTTTCAAATCATACAATAAATATATAATTTGATGGATAGTTGGAGATATCCTTTATTATATTGTCCTTTTTTTCATCAAGTACAAATGTAACATCGGTTCTACTAAATACATAAATAAAAAACCTTAGCGCAATAAACCCGATAAAAAAGTAGAAAAATAGAATTTGACATTTTCTAAAGGCCGCGCATCAAATCGAAATATCCAATAAATCCAAGTGCGTACAAAATGAAGGAATCGTTTGTTCTATGGAGACAACATAAATATTAAAAATAAGTCATAATATAAAACATATTCACGTATACGTTTATACATGCAGGTATGGATAATCGTACCGAACTGCCGATGTATTGTTCAAAGCCGTATCAACAATCGAAAAGACATTGTACTTGAACACAGAAGGAGCAACAAATATTGGCACTTCGGCAAGACCACATGAAAACATATTTAAATATCCGATATGAAATAAAAAATATATATTAAATGTTTATTTCAAATACGCATGTTTCAAATCACATTTATACAATGCAATGAAAACGACTCATGTACATAGAATTCGCCAACCATCCTGCTTCTAGAGTATACATCAGAAGTTTCATGCCTCCTGGACTGAAATCTGGAATTGAGATGACATTGTCATGAATCAAATGATCGTTTTCCATTAATGAAAGTCTTTGAGCGCGAGTCGACGAAATAAAGTAAGAAAAGTAAATGATTCGAACACGCAGTCTTCCGAACGGTTCTCGAAATTTCTTGTGATCCCAAGCGCTTTCTTAGATATCGCAACCAATTTCAAACGTTAAGTATGCCAAAACACGAAAATCCCATTTTGGCGTATCCGATCGCATGTGTTTATGTGTATACAATATATTCATATATTCATTTATTTATACTTTGTTTCATAAATAATACATATCACACTGAGCCTGTGTGCGCGTACGCTGTATATGCACTATGAATCGGTGTATGCTCTTTTGGTTTCGCGTATATAAAGCGCGTACAATACGTCTACTTTTAATTTAGATTCGACAGTCTCGTAACCATGTATTCGGATAATGTCGATATTAGAATGTGGGGCTTGTAATATTCTGCGGTAAATAGAAAAATTCGCCCTAGCTCAGGGAAAATATTACGCTTGAACCTTCGGGGTGCAGATGGAGTAAGTGTT
Organism: Platygaster orseoliae; assembly: GCA_030522825.1. Classification (NCBI taxonomy): domain Eukaryota; kingdom Metazoa; phylum Arthropoda; class Insecta; order Hymenoptera; family Platygastridae; genus Platygaster; species Platygaster orseoliae. The sequence continues at coordinate 4,133 of JAPYZL010181326.1, forward strand.
GGTATTGTCACGTGATCTTAGCTGCTTCAGTAACATTTACGCGTGCACGTGCACTTGCGAACGAGGTCCACGTCTTTTGTGTATCGGGTGCCGTTGTTGCAAAGCAGACGCACCTGCAAGCGCACGATCAAATTGTTAGTATGTGTGTGTATCATTTCCTTATTTAAGTAGAAATGAAATTTAATCAGGTTTAAGTTTTGTACTTACTTTACGTCGTTTCGTTTTCCGCGGAAGACAACATGAGTTTCCACAGCTTCCCCAACACTTGGCTAACTTGACGGGTCGCCGACTGCGACAGCCATTTTCGCTGTAGTATTCGCGCGTGTGTTCTTTCCTGCAAGTCGGCGCTGAAAGGAAAATGAAGAAAATTATTATTATTTCAATAATTTCAAAATCGGTTTTATATTACATACCTGTTTCGCAATATTTGCCTTGCCAGCCAACCTCGCATTTGCAAGTGTAACCGGTGCCAAACGGATTGGGTATACACGCTGAGCCTTTTTTGCATTCGTGATCGAGGCAAACGTCTTGCACTTCTGATTCTGCCAGTTTCCTTTCTTCGTAACCTACAATTTATCGTCATGACATGAGTTCATTCAAGAATTCAACGAATTCAAGTTGGAAAAAAAGTCAAACGAACCAGAAAACTCATCAAGAGTGTGTTCTTGGGGCACAGACTCATCGACACTGTCACTGCCAATAAAAGCATCGACCTCAGCCACATCCTTGGTAGCCTCGTCGGCCTCCTCTTCGCCAACTTGGCATCCAGGAGTAATTCCGTTCATTTTCGCAGCATTGCTGAAGTCGACCAATTTGTGGTTGATCCACATTTCGATGATGCAACCTGGAATTTTGAAAAGTGAAACTTCGCATGTTTTAAAATTCTATCTAGTTGATAAATAATGATTGTTTAGTTACCCTGGAAACTCGTGACATTCCTCAGATGAAATTCCGTGAAGGCGACGTTTGCCACTTCCGCGGCGACGCCTCCAACGTACATAGGTGTGGTGAGTTTCAAGTACTCCTTAGGCCCCTCATTGATGATGCTTCGGGCCGGTCCCTTGTCGACCCTCATCGTGAAGTTCTTTTTGATAGCCAAAAGCTCAGCCATATGCGTCTTGCCGTCCGATACCATTTCGTAGCTGTACATGGTGGAGGTCGGATAGTTGCCAACGTCGTAAGACACGCGCAGTCGGCCATTGAAGAGCTCAACGGCAATATGTTCCCCGTTCTTACCATCATAGAGCAATACACCGTTCTCTTGCGTTGTTTTAAAAATTATCGTCACATTTGCTTCGGGTTTCGTACGAAGCGGCTCCAGCTCGGCCAGCGAGCTGTTATCTACGAAGCTCAGACTTGTCAGGTACTCGCATCGTTTGCCTGGAATAAGAATAACATGATTTAAGATTGAGCTAGGGTTTTTGTAATGTAAGAAATGGTTTAATGAAGGGCTTACCGGTGTAACCGGCATCGCACTGGCACAGGTAGTCCGCGCCAGAACCTGGAGAAGGCTGGAAGCATGAGCCATGCTTGCAATCGTGGTGAGCGCACGGGCTGGTCTGTGGGTAAAGCATGGCGGACGATGGCGCGATCTCGCAGTACCTTCCCGTGTAATCTGGCGCGCACTTACACTCGTAATTATTTATGCCGTCGATGCAAGTAGCACCATTCTGTGGCAATTTTCAAGCGATTATTAACAAGGCTACTTAAAAGATTCGGTCAAATATAATCGTATATTACAACACTAGGAGCATAATAGTATATTATGTAACGTAGTGCAAGTGTCGAATTTGGCGAAGACGAGGGTTTGAATCGTCTTAGTAAAATTCGCATCTATTTTCAAAAAAATTTGGAATAAATTCCACTTCTTCAGATTTTCTGTGATATCTTCTCTTTTCGCGAAATAGTGCATCATGACGTACCTGGCACAAATTATCACCACAGTCATCCAAATTGACGGTGCAATTGTGACTGGCGAAGCCGACTGGGCACTCACAACTGTAGTGGGTGCGGTGGTCGACGCATCGCCCTCCATTTTCGCAGGGATCGTGTCCTTTTGAGCAAAAGGGGATTTTCTCCTCGCAGTACTGCCCCATGTATCCTGGACTGCAGTCGCACCTGTAGGCCTGTACGAGGTCGACGCAGGTTGCGTTGTTGGCACATTTGTTGACTGCACAGTCGTCAACGTTGTTCTCGCATCGTAATCCTTCGTATCCGGGAGCGCAGTTACAACTGTCGCGAACAAGGAATATTTTGAATTTGCTTTTCATCTGATTTCATTTATAAATACAAAAGTATAAATAAAAGAAGAATGAGAAATTGACGTAAAATTCAAGTAATGGAGCTACCGATGTTCAAAAAATTTATATTGTATATTAATGAATGGATTCTTATAAAAATTTTTTTTTGCAAAAATTTTTATATGAATTTTTTTTTAAATACTGAAAGGAAATAATTAAAAAAATTTTTTGCATCAGATTGGAAAATTTGCATAAAAATTTGAAGTCATAAAAAATTTACAATATTTTAAAAAACTGCTGTTGTTAATAGGAAAAATTTTTTTATAAGAATTTGATAAGGTCAAGTTTGAAAAAAACGGAATTCTTATAAAAATTTCTGATACTTATAAAAATTTTGCCTTTTTATCAAAATTAAAATCACTAGGTTATCACAAAAATTCTTTGAGTTTTCCGGATTTCACAATATTTTTAGACTTGTACTCAAAAATTTCTCGATTTGAAAACATCCAATAAAGATTGTGTGTAACTTTTGGATTTTCCTTGATAAAATTAGAAAAATGCCCAGATTTTCAAAATAATTCTCCAGATAAAAAAACAAATAAACGTGTTACACCAGAAAAATTAAATAAGTAGGCTGTATAACTTATGGATATACAAATGTTGCGGGAAAATGAAAAAATAATTTAAGGTTTATAATAATTACCCTATTGATTTTGATTCTTATAAAAACCTCATAAAAATTTTTTATAAAATTTTTATGTGAAAAACTTTGTTTATAAAGTGACATCATAAAAAAAAAAATTTTCTTTAAATTAATTTGATTTTCGCAGAAATTCTTATACAAATTTTCGATTTTCAATTAATTCAATTAAGTTAATGTATCTATACAAAAAATCATAATAATTAATTTTTTTTCATAAGATTGGAAAATTTTTCATAAAAATATAAAATTTTATAAAAAATGTACGAGGCTTAAATATTTTGATATAACAAATTCTCAATTTTTTATAAAACTGCCTTTCTTTCTTATAAGAGAACATTTTTTTAACATGCATTTTATAAGGTCAATTTCATAAAAAACGGAATTCTTATATGAACATTTTTTTTTCAATTTTTATAAGAATAAATTTGTAAAAAAAAATTTTCTTTATAAAACTTTATGTTTTGCGGAAATTTTTATACGAATTTTTCGTTTTATAAAAAACTATTAAAAGGAAATTCAAAAAAAAAAAATCTATAAGATTGAAAAATGTTTATAAAAATATCAAAGTTTATAAAAAATGAACGAGGCTCAAATATTTGTATTAAAAAAATTTCGAATCTTTTAAAAAACTGCCTTTCTTTTTTATAAGAAAAAAGTTTTTTCTACGAATTTTATAAGGTCAACTTTATAAAAAACGGAATTCTTATAAAAATTTTTATTAGAAAAACTTTGTTTATAAAATCACCTGATCAAAACTTTGTAAAAAATTTTCTATATAAAATTTTATTTTTTGCAGAAGTTCTTTTACCAACTTTTTTTTCAAAATTAATTAAAGGTAATTTATATAAAATAAAATTTGCATAAGGTTGGAAAATATTCATAAAAATATCAAAGTTTACATAAAATGTACGAAGCTCGAATATTTTTGTATAAAAAATTTATAACCTTTTATAAAACTGCTTCTCTTTTTTATAAAAAAAATTTTCTACAAGAATTTTATAAGGTGAACTTTATAAAATAAAACGTAGGTTTTTTTAAGACCTCAAATCACTAGGGTTATAAATAAGATTGTCCGCGTTACCTGAATCTTCCTTCTTCCAGTACTTTGCAAGTTCCGGTGTTCCGGCAAGGATTTCCATAGCACGCGTCAATTTTATATTGACACCTGTCCCCGTGATACCCTGGTGAACACTTGCAACGGAACTGCCTGTTTTGTAGCGTCTCACAGAATCCTCCGTTTTCGCATGGTGAAGTGTAACACACGTCGCATTTGGCCAATACCTCGGCAGGTTGTTGTTTGGCTGCGCGGAAGAAAGGTCTACGATTAATGAGCAATTTTAGTGCTTCATTGGGAATGTTCGCTACGACAAATAAGTAGTATTTCAGCGCGTAAGATTTAAAAAGAAGCAAAGACAGAAAATTTTTATTCATGTACACGTTCATGTTTAACTGCAATTTTTGTTGTTGCCACTGTAATGTGAAGCAAAGACTTCGTTTTTAAATTTTAAAATTTTAAAATTATAAATGATATTTGGTGAAAAACGTAGTATAATTATCAAAGTCATTAGAATGCTGCACAGAATTTTATTTTACGAATTCAAATTCAAACATAAGATTTAAAAAGGAGCAAAGATAGAAAAATTTTATTCATGTACACGTTCATGTTTTACCGTAATTTTTGTTGTTGCCACTGCAATGTGAAGCAAAGACTCCGTTTTTCAATTTTTTAATTTTAAGATAATAAATGATATCTGCTGAAAAACACAGTATAATCATCAAAGTCATCAGAGTACTGTGCAGAGTTTTATTATACAAATTCAAATTTAGACAATCGAATAAAAAATAACGCTTCATTCACAGAATTTTAAAAATCAATGTAGAATCGATTATACAGTATTCTGAATCGCATAATTTTGTGATAAATTATTAATCTATCACTGCATTTTTTGAAAGCTATAATTGCAATAAGAGTTTAGAATTTTACAATTACTGAATTAAAGGTTTGATCTCGAAGTTACTAATATTGTTGAAAACTTAAGAATTTTTTATTAGGTAATTGACAAAGAGAAAGATTGTTTAGAAATCGTGACTTGGGTTATTCAATAAAAAAAAGACTAATTATAAATTAAATAGTCTGAGTTTTGAATTCCCTCAAATTTTGTACGATGATTTTTTCGATCAAATTTATTTCAGAATAAAATACCACAAGAGAGCCACAATTTGAATAAAATAATTAATAAAAAATAAGAATTTCCAAATCAGAAAAGCTGTTATTTTGATATTTCAGATCAGTTTCTTTTTTTTATTATTATTCAAAAATAAAATTAGAAATAAGCAGATAAAAATACAATTTAATAAAGGTTGAACTGATGAATTTAAAATTTTGGTTGAGTATTGCAACATTTTTCAAGAATTTTTTATAGGCTCAAGAAATGTTTCATGAAATTTTTCTTTTCGACACAATTGTATAATATTGTGACTTTCGAAAAAACTGAAACCTTATTACGAATCTTGTCCTTCCATTAACGACTTCATAGAACTTAATGAATATCTAATAATAATTCAAACAACTAAAGCCGATTAAGTAATTTAAGCCGATTGTGTTAAAAATAATATGTAATCACATGAACTACAGATCGATTTTAAAGTATTAACTGATGCTTTCATTGTATTCATATGAATATAATGCATGCAAAAAATAATGCATTTTTACAACATAATATAAATGAATCAAGTTTATACAATACTTTGAAAATAATAAGCATTAGGAAAGTTTTTTTTTTAATAAAAAAATTATGTTTTCATGTTTCATTTTTAATTGTTTCAAAAAATATTTCGGTAGTGTGATGAAAACGTATCAAACGATGTTTCAATATGACTCTGAATATTTTTCGTGGAAAAGTACGCGATACACAAAATTGCTCAATAATCGTGTTCCATTTGCCACGGATTTCGGAATTTATTTCGAAGTCTCCGTAAAGTTGTTGATGGAGAATTTCGCATTTTCATGAGGATCAGGGGATTCCTCAAAAATGCGCGTGATTCAAGTCTTCCTCTATACCCCGTTGACTTATTCAAATTATTGGCCTTGTTTATGCGGGGAACAGTAGGAGGATTCAACTACTTATGGAACAAAGTTGGCACTTTAAGGGTCGCTACGTTCCTAGTACAAGTGTATGCACCGATGAAAATTTCTGACTATATTTCCGCTAAAATATAGCGCAAAGTATTTCTAGAAACTCATCTAAAACTCAAAATGTGTTTGCTGTATCCGTAAACGAAACTTATTGCACTGAGAAAAATATATTGTAATTATTACAATACTGTATAGTAAACGGGAATCACTCAGACATATTGTACTTTTTGCTAAATAATATGTAATTTTTGCAACATTATATTGTAGATATTGTCAAATGATGTTGTAGCAAAAAATATATTTTGTTGTGAAAATTCCTTTACATATTTTGTTTTTTTCTATACAATTCGTGTTTTTTACAATATCATATTGTAATCTTTACTAATTTAGATATCAAGAAATGTTATACAGTTTTGAAACGAAATACAGCTGTGAAACAAAATTTTATGAATGAAAATAGTAGAATTTGCGTGATGTATGTTAGTTTCTGGAATATAAAATGGGAAAAATAAGCACGTTTATTTAGTTATAGCTGTCATTGACTATAATTCATGATATAAGCTGAATGACAAAATTATGCACAATATTGGGAAAATTCGAAAATGTATCTTAAATTTTACTACGTACAATGAATTTTCATCATGAATATTTCTTCATGTACAATATTTTCTCTTTGTACATGAAATATCATATTTTACAAGCTAAAAAACGCTATTAAAGTTAATAAATTATATTACATGTTTCACAATGCAAAGATATTGGATTCTTCGTAAAGTGAAAATTAAAATTCGTATAGTACGATTTGCATGTGTGAATTTTATAATTTACAAAATCGTATAGTAAAAACTGTCATATATATTGTAATTTATAGAGTATAATGATTTTATTATACAATATTATAATAAGTAAAATAATTATTGACAATTTTGCAATGATATTGTAATAATTACAATAATATTGTACTTTTTGCAATATATCTGGCAAAAGTGAAAGATTTTTTTCTCAGTGTGGTTTTGTTTTATTCTTATAATTAACTTTTCACTAAGCAACATACATTACTTTTGTTGAAATATGACTAGAACATGACGAATTGAAAAAATAATCGAATTAGTAATGAAATTGTGTAAAATCTTCGAAAATCTTAATCACATTCGTATTAAATATAATGATATTCGATTTTTCTGATTTCGAAGTTACTGATTGTGAGTTGAAGATTTTTTTTTTTGATTGTTCAGAAATTCTATGGTACTTTTACAACTTGAAGGATTTTCTTATATTTTGAATTTTATTCAGCTTTCTACAATTCAATTCTTTTGGAATGGAAGTTTAAACAAATTTCAATATTTTTATAGATTTTTCAGAAAATTCTAAGTACGTAGATTTTTAAGTACTTCACAGATTTTTTTATTTTTCATATAGTATGTTTTTTACCGAACTTTTACCATTTTATAGTTTTTAAAATTTTTATAGTTTTCTGGTATTTTTGTCGATCCCTCTATAGATCTCTAGAACTTGATACTATAGCATTGAAAATTTTAAAGAGTTCGAGTCTATAATTCGATTTTTAAAAAAACAATATCTTTAATACGAATTTCAATTATTTTTATTATTTTTTTTAAGCATATTCAGAATTAAATGAATTTTTTCGTAATTTTTTGGATTAACTTGGAACCTACATAGTTTTCGGAAGTTAATGGATAATAAAATTAGTATATCTCGCATTATTTAGTATTTATAAAATTTTTGAGTATTCTTGTGGATTGCTGAATAGATTTTTAGAACCCCAGTAATTTTGATTCTTATAAAAACTTTATGAAAAAAATTATCTTTATAAAATTTAATTTTTTGCAGAAATTCTTATACAAATTTATTTTCGGTAAATTTTTGTAATAAAAAATTACTGAAGTAAATTTATATTAAAAAAAAAACCTATAACAGTTATAAATTTTTCATAAGATTGGAATTAAAAAAAAAATTTACAATTTTTTCTAAAACTATCTCTCTTTTTCATAAGAAAAAATTTTTTTTTAATATACATTTGACAAGATCAACTTTATAAAAAACGGAATTCTTATAAAAAATTTCTGATTCTTATAAAAGTTATGCATTTTTTTATATAATTGGAAAATAGTGAACTTGGAGAAAATTCGTCAAAATAAATGTGCTACAATGACGAAACCTACAAGATCGTCTTTTTTCGAAATACAAGATTTCTTTACCGAACTAAAGTATTTTCGCTTCACATTATGGCTCACAAAAACATTACGCAAAAGCTTATTTTAGATTCAGTTAAGGCCTCGAATGACGATTGAGAAAATAAGGATATCAGCTTAGCAGAGTTTGAAAAAAAAACGGTTTAATATGAAAGTTGAAAGCAGTAAAACGAAAAGGAGGAAAAAAGAATCGAATAAAGAAGCGATTAGTGTATAAAAAATTGCGTTGACAAGGTACTTACTTTTACATAGAAAAGCACTCGCTGGAGTTGTCAGAAGTAACTTGTCTCTCATTAAAGGAGGCGCTGTACATCTCGCGATACCCGGCTCTACGTAGTCTTTTTTCACCTGCAACAAGTTTTTCCCTAATTACGAGGGTCAATCAAAAAGTTTCTTGCCTTGGTAATGAGAATCAGATAATGAATTTTTCAAGATTCTGAAGAGGAGATCGAGTTTCATAAATTTTAGATAACGCGAATAACATTGCTTGTGTGTTGGACTTGTTTTTGAAATTCAGACTATACATAGTGACATTTACTAAATTAGAAACAGCAAATTATTTTATTTTTATTTAAATGTAAAATAATTGATGATAATTTTTAAAAATTTATCTCTTAAATATAAGAGTATTTCAAACTTAAGGATATAGTGCAACTTTATGAAATGGATAAATTTTTATTGAAATTTTCCGAGCTTCAGCGAAAGTTTGTTACAAAGAAATATAATTGACGAACCCATTCGGCGAGCCAGCGCATAGTGCAGTCACAGTAAAGAGGATTGGATCCTAGAGCCCTGGAATAATAACGGCCGCATTAATATGACAATAAACACCACTCAAGCGAGTGCTAATGTTTCTTGCGATTTTCGCACGAGAAAAATACAGCACCAAGAATTTCCTTTGGACACTTACAAATGAGTTATCGACTTCAAATCTTCGAAAGCACCCTCGGGAATCACTGAGATATCGTTGCCATGGAGGGATCTGGAACGAAACGTTTAAGTTCAAGCTATTTTTCCGTGACCTCACATAGAAAATTTTTATGTGTTTTAGGTCAGTATTTTACCAAATTGTTAATTTTATTTGATTTTTCGGTGTTTTTTAACAATAATAATAATTATTATAAACATACATAAAAATCCCACTTTGTCATCTACAGTATTTCTTTAAATTCAACCAATTTTTCCAAAAACTTGAATCGAAAAAAATGTGTGAATCCACTTCAGATGTAAACTAAAAAATTAATAAAAAATTATGTGACGTCACACCCCCCACTCTAGATTTTTAAAACCTCTGTATCTCCTGCAGTTCTCAGTTAATTACTAAATGAAAAAATACGTGTAAATTTTTTTTCAGTTAACCAACAGACGTACTATATAACAGAAATATTTCGTCAAGTTCCCTATTCCTCTTCTCTCACGAAACGCAACAAAACATTCTCAGGATTTACTCACATCATCCGCAGTGATTTGAGTCCGGCCAGGGCGTTGCGCTGCACGCATTGCAACTTATTGTAACTAATGATCCTGAAAAAAGAAACGGCAGTGGAAAATGCCGAGATAAGTGAATTGAAAAATAGGCACGGAAGGTATCACCATCAGTCATGTCGCTACTTACAAATGATCCAATTTCGTGAGATTCCGAAAAGTGTTATTCGACAGCATACCAATTTGATTATTGCTGAGATCCCTGGAAAAAAGAGGTCGGGGTAGAAAGTTAATCAAAGAACTTTCAGCGTAGGAGCAGTGAAAAATTGAGCGCTCGTTGGGAAGTGCATTTCGGAGACGAGTTGATTAATTACGGGAAAAACTCGCAGGCCTGATATACCATTCGAGCGTTGCAATTTTTTTCATTTGCGTTATACTTATTTCACGAACGTACAATCTCGTTAAGACTCTCAAGTGATTGAGCCTTTCCGGTTGGATGGTTTTTATGTCGTTGACGTCTAGGTAGAGCTCGGTCGTCTCGGGCGGTATCCCACGGGGAATTTCGGTGAGGTGAGACCGGCTGCAGCGGACAACGGAACCGGCGCAGTGACACTCTGGTGGGCAGTAATCGTCGCCTAGGCATCCCAGGCTGTCCACTGAAATGTCGTATACATACTCTCTAAATCTTAATTAGTCCAATTTTAACTAATTTAATAATCTGTCAGTGAGAATTTGAGTGAAAGCTTTCTTGTTCTCGCCATATTGACAGGTGCATCAGTAAAAATTCACTGATTGAGTCTATCGCAAACTCTGTGAATCTTAATCAGTTCAATTTTAACTAATTTAATAATCTGTCAGTGAGAACTTGACTGAAAGCTTTCTTGTTCTTATCATGTTGATAAATGCATCAGTTAAAATTTCATTGATTGAATCTGTGGTAAACTCTATAAATCTTAATCTAATTAAATTATCTGTCAGTGAGAATTTGACTGAAAGCTTTTTTGTTCTTGTCATGTTGATAGATGCATCAATAACAATGTCACAGATTGAATCTGTCACAAACAATTTAAATCTTAATCAGTCTAATTGTAACTAATTTAATAATCTGTCAGTAAGAATTTGACTGATAGCTTTCTTGTTCTCGCCATATTGACAGATGCATCAGTAAAAATTCACTGATTGAGTCTATCGCAAACTCTGTGAATCTTAATCAGTTCAATTTTAACTAATTTAATAATCTGTCAGTGAGAATTTGACTGAAAGCTTTCTTGTTCTCGCCATATTGATAGATGCATCAGTAAAAATGTCACTGATTGAATCTGTCGCAAACTCTCTAAATCTGAATCAGTCCAATTTTCACTAATTTAATGTTCTGTCAGTGAGAATCTGACTGAAAGCTTTCTTGTTCTCGCGATGTTGATAGATGCATCAGTAAAAATTTCACTGATTGAATCTGTCGCAAACTCTGTGAATCTTCATCAGTTCAATTTTAACTAATTGAATAATCTGTCAGTGAGAATTTGACTGAAAGCTTTCTTGTTCTCGCCATATTGACAGATGCATCAGTAAAAATGTCACTGATTGAATCTGTCGCAAGTATATAATTTGACTGATGAGAGACTGTTGCTTCTGTCCTACTGATAGATTAAGCTTAATCGAAACTGTACAGCCCCATAAACAGACATTGCTAAATTTTATATTGATTTACTAATTGTATAATACGTAATTTGATTATTTTTTCTAGAATTTCATCAACTTACACTGTTTATTATAATCTATTCAAAAATTGATTTTTTTAAGGATGACGTCTAGTCTTAGACGGTTCAATATTAAAATTTCAATCATATTATATAGTATTAATATTTCTAAAAATTAGCAAATACATAATATACATATATAGTTTTGTGGTGTCCCGGCATAACCGAATAAGTCCACTTGCTAAAAGGCTCAAAATTTATTCAGAATATTATGTAAAATAAGCAAATGGACTTACTCGGTTATGCCGGGACACCACATAATTATCATGAATCATTTACCGGATCATTAACGGATTCATGAATCAATTGATGTAAATTATTCATCAATCAATAATAAATAATCATCTGTACTTTGATTATTTATATTTCATTTCGTTCGAAACAGATTGAATATCCTCAAATTTTTTATTTTTTGGGAGCGTGTCTGTTGTAGATAAAATTTTTGTGCATTGTTAACATTGTGCTTTCAGATTTTTGTGCAACGATCCATTGTGCATAATATAATTGTGTACACTTATGAAAAACCATTTCTTTGTTTAGAATTATATCAACTTCTACCAAGCAACCTAAAACTGACAAATTCTTCATAAGAATGAAATTATTGATAAAAATTATATCACGATAACTAATTCATAATTATAAAAAAAGTAATTAAAAAATACTTGTAAATAATAATGATACTTGTTTTTGTTGGTGATCCGTACCTCTAGTGATTTCGATTCTAATAAAAACTTATAAAAAATTTGTGTGAAATTCACCTTATAAAATTCTTATAAGAAAAACTTTTTTAGAATAGCAACCTTATAAAAACCTTGTAAAAAAAGTTTTTCTTATAAAATTCTATTTTTGTAGAAATTTCTAAATAATAATTTTTGTATAAAATTGATAAAAAAATTTGTTTTGTGAGAAATTTGTCATTTCAAACAGTTTTTCCAAAAAAATGTCATTTAAAATTTTTCAGCTTATTCATATTTTTCAATTTCAGTTGATGACTGTATTTTCAGAGTTTCCTTTATTCTTAGTTTTCAATGTTAATATTCTTCAAACACGGTTTTTTAATAAGTTTTTGTGAAATATTTCATATTTCAATATTCGATAAACAATATTTCATACGATTAATTTTTTATTCATTATAAGACTTATAAATTTTTTATAAAATATAACTGGGTTTCATAAAAAAATTATTTTTTCCCATGCATCCGTAAAAAAGTCCACTTTATTTCTATGGAATGCGGGAACAAAAGCCCCTTTTTGGGGTACTCGGAAATCAGCGGGAAATATCA
>JAPYZL010181345.1:0-14273 GCA_030522825.1 Platygaster orseoliae
AGTTTGAGAGGATTGGCTCCAAGATGATCGTTGGGATATGAATTAATAATAAATAAGGAGCGAAGAAGAAAGTGAAGAGGGTTTTTCAATTGATAATTTCTTTAGGTACGTTGATGAAAAACCTTAACAGTAGTTGTGAGTGAACGTAATGCAAAAACTAAGATACAAATGCATTGAAATCAATACAGAATTAATATGCAAAGAATGTTTGACATTATTAATCAATCGTAGTGGAATATACAATACTTGGTCGAAAAATATTATTATTACGTATTAACTGAAAAAGTTTGAATGTTTTTTCATCACATATTGTCTACGAAAAACACTTATAGGTTAAATAGTAGGAGATAATGTGATGAAAAAAACGAAATCTGAAAGTATTGAAATGAATACTGAATTATTATGGAAAGAAATAATGTTAAGATTAAAATAAATTTTATGATGTCAGGACAGGGTATCTTTTCTTCATATATTCTAATCTAGTGGACATTGTGTAAAATGCCATAAATACTTAGGCGATGAAAAAAAACAGCAAACCTTAGAGTTTTACATAGAATTCACACATGGTTCAAACTTGCTTAAATCAAAGTCTTGTGAAAATCCAATCGTCTTGAAAATAAAAGCAGGATAAAATTAATTCGTGGGCTGCTGTACATGAAACAACCTCTCTCGTGTTCGAAATTATGTTCATTATAGCATAAAATATCCTTATATTATTTAACTTAGTTTTATTACTATGCGGTTGCTACTAATTTGTGCCACTATATTATACGTTAGTAACTGCGAGATACTAATTTCAAAATCATCATCATAGGATTATGTACTCAACCAAGGTCACTCACTGACTTTCATTATTTTCGCATGGTATTTACTGACTATTTATTAGGTTGATGGATAAATACAGGATAATAATTTTAATGAGGGCCTTCATAAACCTCGATCCCTGAAAAAGGCAGTGGGAGGGTGGGGATTGAATGCGGTGGTGGTGAGGTCAGATTAAAAATCAGGCTCCATAATATTGGACAATTGCTTCACAAGAGTTTTAAGGGTGGTCGTAAAATTTTTAAATTCGTGTCACATAGTTAATAAAATTTCCCTAGATAAGGATAGATAGTAGAAATTAAACCTATGAAGTGTTTGATACAAACAATATTTTTAACCATACCAGTTACGCTATTTGATATATTTGATCGGTGCTATGTCTTTGCGTCTTTCTTAAAATCGCTGAAGACATGACTATGACTTTCACAAGTTTACACAAATTTACAACGTAAAGGTCTTATAGAAGAATGTGAGTTTAGCCGCAAAGCATTTGAATTATCACATTACTATTTCTTCATTGCAATTATCGCTGATGGTTCAAAAGAAAAAAATTTTATTTGACTGTCTCTACATAATATGCAGCAAAATTGGAGCTGTACGTAGATACTGATCTGTATAGGTAAAACTTTTCAGGAAATCTAAGTATCACTAATGAAAAAGAAATCAGCGCGCAGAGGACGCAAACGACAACATAGTTCAAAACTTCAATGTAAAACTACGATTTATAAAAAATTCATTCATGATAGCGCACTAGTGTGCGTATTCTTTCGAAAAATTTACTTTTCTTATTTTATATAATGTTTTACATTGTATATGTGTGCAGTTCTTTTTCGTTATTAAATGTTGCTTTTAAGTGCATCAATTGGGATTCATAAAACAAAATAATTTTTCAAATTCTTGACAGCATCCCACGAATTAATTTTATTCTGCTTTCATTTTCGAGACCATTCAATTTTTACTAGACTTTGATTTGAGCAAGTTTAAGCCATGTGTGAATTCCATGTAAAACTCTAAGGTTCGCTGTTTTTTTTCATCGCCTAAGTGTATATGGCGTTTTACACAATGTCTGCCAGATAGAATATATGAAGACAAGGTACCCTGTCCTGACATCATAAAATTTATTTTAACCTTAACATAATTTCTTTCGATATTAATTCAGTATTGATTTCAATACTTTCAGATCTCGTTTTTTTCATTACATTATCTCGCAACTACTATTTAACCTATAAGTGTTTTCGTAGACAATATGTGATGAGAAAACATTCAAATTTTTTCGGTTAATACGTAATAATAACATTTTTCTACCAAATATTGTATATTCCTTTACGATAGATTAACAATGTCAAACTTTCTTTGTATATTAATTCTGTACTGATTTTAATGCTTTTGTATCTTACTTTTTGCATTACGTTCACTCGCAACTACTGTTAAGGTTTTTTATCAACGCACCTAAAGAAATTTCGTATACTACGTAAAAGTTATATTATTTTTGTAGGCATCGTATATCATATAAGTTGTATTAGAAGGTAGAAGTTCTGAATATTTTTCATAAGAAGGGACATTTTTATTAATAAGAATTACAAGATTTTTCGAAATTCCCGTATTCTCTAGATTCCCAAACTTCACGGGATTCCGTATATTTTCGGGATTATTAAAATTCTCGCGACTGCTTGAAGTCTTCGAACTTTTTTGAGTTCTGTGAATTTTTCAAAGATTACCGAATTTTTAGGGATTTCTTGACATTTCGAGATTTCACTGCAATCACGAAATTTTTGAACTTAAGGATTTATCGTAATTATTAGATTTTTTAGAAATCCCTAATTCTCCAGACTCCTAGACTTCTCAGGATTCTCAGAATTTTCGAAATTTTTGAAATTCCCGTGATTGCATAAACTTTCGGAACTTTTCGGGGTATCTTGAATTTTTCGAGATATTCCGACATGTTCGAGATTTCTCTACAATCCCCAAATTTCTATAGTTGAAGAGTTATCAGAATTACTAGATTTTTCGAAATTCCTTAATTATCTAGATTTCCAAACTTTTCGGGGCTTACTGAATTTTTTTCAGATTACTGAATTTTTCAGGATTTCGTGACAATAGGAGATTTCTCTACAATCTCAAAATTTCTATAGTTGAATAGTTATCAGAATTATTAAATTTTTTGAAATTCATGAATTCTCTGGATTTCAAAACTTCTAGGGATTCTCGGAATATTCAGGGTTCTTAAAATTCCCGTAATTGCTCAAACTTTTCAAACTTTTCTGGGTTCCTTGAATTATTGGGGATTTCCTGTCATGTTCAAGATTTCTCTACAATCACAAATTTGCTATGGTTGATTTGTTATCAGAATTACTACATTTTTTCGAATTTCTGAATTCTCTAAATTCCCGAATTTCTCGGAATACTCGAAATTTTTAGGATTCTTGAAAATCTTGTGATTGCTCAAACTTTCCTAACTTTTTGGGCTTCTCGAGTTTTTCGAGATTTTCCGACATTTTCGATATTTCTCTACAACCCACAAATTTCTGAAGTTAAAGAGTTATTTTAAGTACTAGATTTTTCAAAATTCCTGAATTCTCTCGGTTCCCAAACTTCTCGGAATTCTCGAAATTTTCGTGATTGCTCAAATTCCCCGAACTTTTTTGCGTTCACTGAATTTTTTCAAGATTACCGAATTATTAGGGATTTCATGTCATTTCGAGATTTCTCTATAATCCGGAAATTTTGAGTGTTGAGGGTTTACTGAAGGTACTAGATTTTTCGGAACTCCTGAATTCTCTACACCCCATCAAAGTGGTCGGACCAAAATCGGATCAAGTTCGGACCATTTTGTGGTCCACTTTTGGTCCAAAAATGATACGAAAGTGGTCCAACACGCACAACTTACCTCTGAGCAGTTTTTATTGCATTAAATGTTTGGCTAGCTCATTTTAAAATTGCCAGTCATTATTTGCGTCACAAAAATGATATTTTTTTAATGAAGATATTAATAGGTATCAGTTTTATTATAAATGCAGGTAATGTAGTAATCCCGAGGAGAAAAATCTTGGATTATTAAAGAGAATGATATTAAAATAGTGAAAAAAAGTGTCATTTATTATGATTGTGCAACCTTAATTAACTTTCAAGGTATATGAAAGTTATTCACAGACCATAGAACACGAAAATATGATTGGACCAAATTCGGACAAAAAATGGACCACGGAGTTGCCCGACTACTTTAATAGTGTAGATTCTTAAACTTCTCAGGAGTATCGAAATTTTCAGGATACTTGAAATTTTCGTGGTTGCTCAAGCTTTTCGAACATTTCAGAGTTTCTTCAATTTTTTGGGATTCCCCGACATGTTCGAGATTCCTCTACAATCCCGAAAATTGTAAAATTAAAGAGTTATTACAATTACTCGATTTTTCGAAAGTCCTGGATTCTCTAGATACACAAAATTCTCAAGACATCAAAATTGTCAGGATTCTTGAAATTCTCGTTATTTCCGAAATTCTTTCAACTTTTTGTGGTTCTCTGAAATTTTCAAAGATAACCGAGTTTTTTGGGATTTCATGATATTTCGAGATTCCTTCACAATCCCGAAATTTTTAGGGTTGAGGATTAATGGAAATAAATAGATTTACCGAAAATCCTGAATTCTCTAGAATCCAAAACTACTCAGGATTCTTGAAATTTTCGGAGATCACAAAACTCTCGTAATTACTCAATCTTACTGAACTTTTCTGAATTTCTCGAATTTTTCCGGAATGCCCGACATATCTGAGATCTCTCTATAATCCCAAAATTTCTATGGTTAAATAATTAACATAATTACTAGATTTTTCGGAATTTCTGCATTCTCTAGACTTCAAAACTTCTCGGGATACTCGAATTTTTCAGGATTCTTAAAATTCTCGTAATTGCATTAACTTTCCGAACTTTTCGGGGTTTCTCGAATTTTTCGGGATATCCCGACATGTTCGAGATTTCTCTACAATCCCAAAATTTCTATAGTGGAAGATTTATCTGAATGACTACAGGGTGCGTCATTTAGACAGGAGCTTTTTTAATATTGAATAACTCCGCCATTTTTCAGCCGATTTTGTAAAATGAAGAAGATTTATTTAGGATATACAATGCCATTTATAGACAATTTACTTAGAATACAATATCGATCAATTGACCGTCTCCATTAAACACGCATGAAGCGGCCCTTTTTTGGGCATTTTATTGTATTTGACAATATTTCGGGCGTAATAGCAGCAATTTCCGCTGTGATATTATTATTTAATTCTTTAATAGTTTTCAGTTTGCTTTCATACACCTTACTCTTTAAAAAGCCCTAAAGAAAAAAATCCCGCGCCGTCGAATCAATATTTTTTACGGTAAGCACGCACAGTTTTCACCAGTTTTCACAGTTGAACGATTGTTTTTAATGTAGATCGCTACAATTTCAGTCCGCTCTTTTGGCGTAAATCAATCCATGACTAAAATGGCAAAGACTGACGTTTCAGAATCTGGCTGAACTGTCAAAATCCACTGAAAAATGGAGGAGTTATTCAACATTTACATAGGTCCTGTCTAAATGGCGCACCCTGTAGATTTTTCGGAATTCCTGGATTCTCTAGAGTCCCAAATTTTTCAAGGTTCTCAAAATTTTCGCGGTTGTTAAAATTCTTGTTGTAACTCAAATTTTCTGAACTGTTGAAAGATTACCTAGATTTTTCGGGATTTCTCGGGTTTTTCGGGATTTCCCGACATCTTCGGTATTGCTCGACATTTTCGGTATTTCACGACATTTTCGGGATTTCCCGACATTTCCGAGATTTCCTGACATTTTCGGTAATTTCTCAAATTTATCGAACTGTTGGGGTTTTACTCAATTTTTTGAAAATCACTAAATTTTTGGGGATTTACTGACAATTGGAGATTTCTCTACAATCACTAAATTTTTGTACTTGAAGAGTTGAAAGAATGACTAGATTTTTCGAAATTCCTGAATTCTCAAGATTCCCATACTTCACGGGATTCCGGAAATTTTTGGAATTATTGAAATTCTCGTGATTGCTTGACCTTTCGGAACTTTTCGGTGTTTCTTGAATTTTTCGGGATTTTTCGACATGTTCGAGATTTCTTTAAAATCCCTAAATTTCTATACATGGATTGATGTTAGTATTACAAAATTTTTGAAATTCCCGAATTCTCTAGATTCCCAAACTTTTCGAGATTTTCAAAGTTTACGTAATTGCTCAAAGAACTATAATACGTTTACTGAATTTTCTAAAGATTACTGAATTTTTAGGGATTTTCTAACATTTGGAGGTTACACTACAACCCTGAAATTTCCATAATTTAAAAGTTATCAGAATTACTAGATTTTTCGAAATTTCTAAATTTTCTAGACTTATAAACTTGTCGAAATAGTCAAAATTTTCAGGATTCTTGAAATTCTCGTGATTGCTTAAGCTTTCCGAACTCTTCGGACGTGCATTAACTTAGTAGGACCACTTCATACAATCAGAATTTTGAAATATGAGTCAATTGCCGTAAATTAGCCGTAAATATGCCGTGGAAGAAAAATTTTCCGCGCCTTTATTTTTTTGTTTTTTGACTGGTCGTGCTAAGTTAACTTTAACTTAGCACGACCATAGCTGAAAAACAATGGAGATTTAGAGGTACAGCTTTAAAAATATGTTTGTTAATTGCCGTAAATTAGCCGTAAAAGAACTGTGCTGGCTAAAAACTTTAACTCTTTTTTTACGAATCCCTCGAATGCTCTTAGAATACTCCCATTAACTTATTATAGCCGTAAAACTATGAAGATTTCGAGCTAGAGCTTTAGTAATATGTTTGTTAATTGCCGTAAATTAGCCGTAAATAAGCCGTACAAAAAAAATATTTGCCGCGATTTTTTTTTCTTATCTTCGACTATTTGCGCTATATTAACGTCGAGTTTACACGACCATACGCGTAAAACTATTAAGATTTTGAGTTAGAGCTTTAGGAATATGTTTGTTAATTGCCATCAATTAGGCGCAAGTAAGCCGTAAAAAGAAAATATTTGCCGCGATTTTTTTTTTTTTATTTTTGACTATTCGCGCTATATTAACGTCGAGTTTGTATGACCATACCCGTAAAACAATGAAGATTTCGAGCTACCCAGATAGCAAGCGTGCGACGCACAAAAGTCTCACGTGTGCGGGTGCATTCGTGAGACGCACGTGCGTCTCACGTGAGATGCACGTGTGCGAGTGAATTCGTGGGACGCACGTGTGCGACTTTTTTTTATTTTCTCTTACGAATGCGAGTCATTTGAGATTCACGCATGCGAGATTTGTGAACTCTCACTTTGAGAGGCATTTGAGTCTCATATGTTGAAGCAACTGCATGCTCTGTGAGTCTCACGCACTATGACTTCATTTTGCTATCTGTGTAGAGCCTTAGAAATATGTTTAATTATTGCCGTGAATTAGCCGTAAATAAGCTGTAAAAAGAAAATATTTGCCGCGATTTTTTTTTCACGTTTTCGAGTACTCGCGCTATATTGACGTCGAGTTTGCACGTCAATAGTGTAAAACTGTAAAGATTTAGGGGGACAGCTTTAGGAATATGGTTTTTCATCACCGTGAATTAGCTGTAAATAAGCGATTTAATGACTTCATGATTAACCAAACAAACAAAATAAGTATTTTTTTACACTCATAATAATATAATATTATGTGGGTCCTTAATTACTTCACCCCGAGTCTGGTTTTTCTCTGAACGGCCTTGCATTAAGAAAAGTTTCATAAAACATAAAACGAAAGATTGCCGGAAAAGAAGAAGCTGACAAAAACTGTATAAAATGTTTAAGGGTATGCGGAACTTACTGTAGAGCGACAGAGACATCTAGAACGATAAGTGGATGAGAAGAAGAGAGACACAATGAGAATAGCTTTCGCATACCATTAAGACGACTCGGAAGGCATTCTCTTCTTGTCCTTCTTTCTCTCATTAATCTTCCATTCTATGCATCTCTTTTGCACTACAGTAGATTCCGAGTCGTCTTAAGTAAATAAAACTCAGTTTGAAAACCGTAAGTAAAGTCATTCATTTTCTTCAAAACTGGTTTTCTCAAAACTCGATTCGAAACTCGTTGTCTGTGCCCGGGCCCTGAAGATCAGTTTGCCATTAGCGAAGGCGTGTTTTCACAATTGCGAAAAATGCTTCGCAAAAGTGTTTGTGAAACCATCTAAAAGTGAGGAAAATGGCATTAAAAAGGAGTGTGCGAGGGTAACCTTCATTAGTGTCTATTGAAGAAATCGATAAAGAAATTCAAAACCAACGATCCGAAATTGTAATAGAGTTATTGTAGCCAGTTCGGCGGCAATTTGGACGGAAATTTCCCAGGCGCTGAATAATAAAATCAAACCAACGACACTGCATTCATATGCTGTTGGCTCACGGTATTGTATTAGAGAAAAACTTACCGGGAAAATTAGAGATCAGAAATTTGCGCGCGAATCAAATACAAGTGATCCTGACTTCACCGAGGATTCTTCTCAAATCGACGAAATACAGTTCAACCTGATTTTGACAAAAACTGAATTTTCGCGAATAGTTGAAGAAAAGCCATACAAGAGAATGGGAAATAAAAAAATTCAAAAAAGATGGCATACTGTTCTCAAATCTCCAGAATGGACAGAATTTGTATCGAAATCGGTTTTCCAGGAAACACGACTCCGCCATGTGTACCATTTTCGTAACCACCATTTAACAAGAGATGGCAATCAAGGAAAAATAAATGGTAACTGAATAATATAAATTTATTTTCTACAATCAATACTTTTAAATAAATGTAACTCGTAAATAACTTGAATCTCAGGAAAAGTGTTCAAATTTGCATATAGGGTTCTTTCATGTCAAATCGTAGAAGTAAATCAAGTTGGTTTTTTTAAAATTTTTTTAAAGCATTTTTATCGTAATTGATAAGACATTTTTTTGCTTTTAGCGTGCGTTTTAGTTGGTTCGTCGTAGACAATTTTGGGAATATTAGTGGAAAAATTCATTATTCTTAATCGCCACTTGTAAATTTTTTTGCATAATTCAATAAGCTGGCCCAAAATCATCCGATCCTCAAAACATTTCTTTTCACATTTTTGAAATATATTTTCATACTAGCAAGAAAAAAATTATGAGTTTCATGTTTGAAAAACATCTTTTTACTATAAATTATGATTATAATGAAAAATTAAAAAAATATTTAACCCGAAAGATATGACATTGCATCAATTTTTTTTTCTCCGATGTTTTTTGATAAGAAAATAGTGAAATTATTATCATTATCAATATTTTTTATTAAATTTTATCAGCCAAAACTTGTTATGTATTTGGGAATCATGGTTTTTTTGAATGGGAGTGATATTTTCGAAGTTCTTGTCATGCGTTACTTTCATGAAATTTCTTAACCTTAACAACAATTGATAGAACATTTGATTTATTTTGTAATATAACAGTTACAATCAGTTTTTAAGTAAAAAAATTTAAGGAGCTCGATCAATTTGTGAAACTTCTTCGAATATTGTAAAAAAAAAAATCGAAAAATTTTCGACTAAATTTTTTCCAAACGCATGAGTTTTTTTAATCCTTTTATTATAAATATCTATAATTTTTCGGTAATGTTTATTAAAGAACTTTTTCATGATCTGTTATTTCGTTTTCAACTATAAAAAACAATATTTTCGTGTCTCGAATAATACCAGCAGCATATCTTCAACAGCGTGAAATAATTAAAAAAATATAACTTTAAGTTGAGAGAAAAATTATTGTTGAAAGAAATAGTGAGAATAACATAATTGATTCAAACAATAGCATTCCAAATTAGTTCAAAAATATTCATAATAAACCATACATTCTTTGTTAAAACATTCATGGAAAACTCGCACTATGAACAAACTTTTACAACGAAAAGTTTACGATTTTTGTGCGATAATCGATAAAATTTTGAATATTTATTTAACACTGACATTTCTTGAAACTTTGATAATTGAACCATGTTAAGTGTAATAATATTTACGAATGTCAAGATAATAAGACGCAAAATAACTGCACAAATGACACTTTTACTATAAAAAATCGTTGCGAAACAACGAAATGTTTCTAATGTAAATAAATATTGAATTTTGCTTTTATTAAATAATTGTCATAAGAAAATTTAGAAACACTGATGTAACATCAGCATGTTTTGATTCAAATTTTGTGATGTATTTTCACTATGATTAAAGAATTTTTTAAACGCATCGATTCTTTAAACTTTTTTTTAAACTTAATTCTTATAAATAATAATAAACAAAAATTACGGCAATCGAATTATTTTAGTTGAAATCATTACATTATAGAAAACATGCTAGAAAAATAATTTCATAAATTAAAGTTCAAAACTATTTTCTATTGGAACGTAACTTCACATTTAAAATGAAAACAAAAATGATAACTATTGGACCATTTTCGGTTGAGTTGTTGAATTACTTAAAAAATTAGTATGTGGCAATGTAAGGAAATCAACTTTTTAGCCGATATTTTGGAAATTCCTTAGGAGAAAATTATTGTAATTTAACTTGCGTGAAGTTGTCACCCGTATTTCGAAAAAAATCTGAAACATTGAGAGTTTCCGATAGAACTATCATAGTTCTGAAGTCCTTCGCGAAAATTAGAAATAGTTCTTTAAAATTGTATCAGTTTCGCTTGAAAAATGAAATTAAGGCTGGCACCCTGTTTTTGGAGCGAAAAGAGTTCTGACACGATAAAAAGGATAAAAAAAAACTCTGGAGTTCTTCGCAAAAATTTTTTGCACATGTACAAAAAACATTCCGCATAATTTTTCCAAAAAAAATTATCAAAAATTTATTGAGTGATTCCTTCAGAACTCAAAGAATTATGGAATTTCCTGATATACAACTTTTTTATAATATTAATAATTGAGGTAATACTGAACCATATTGTTCATGCGAAATTCTATGAAAAATTAAATTTGATTGTAAAGGAGTTCCGTTTAGAGATCCCGGGATTTCTCGGAAAGTTCTACAACTTTTCTACTCTGAACTTTTTTGTTAATTTCAATAATTCAGGAAATAATGGCCCAAATTGTTTTTATAAAATTCTATGAAAAATAAAATTTGATTGTAAACTATTTCTTTTCGGAGTTCCCAGGAGTTCTCGCAGAGTTCTACAACTTCTTTTCTTTGATTTTTCATGTCAAATCTATAATGTCTTTAGAGTTAGCATTGCCACTTTCGAATTTTGAAAAAGTGAAAAGTAATTAATTTGTCGCTTTTCTCTTGTAAATGTGCTGTGTAAACACAAAATTTGTCACTCTTCAATTTTTTTCAATAATGGGTGATAATGCTAACTTAATGTTGAAGTTGGCATTACCACTTTCCAAAAAAAAATTTTTTTAAGTAATAGCTTTTTTCTGTGAAATTTATTTGTTGTAAATTTGTTGTGAAGAGAAAATTTGAAAAAAAAAAATCATTTTTCTCTCATTTTCTCAACACAATAAATTCACAACAAAAAGTTAAGCCTAAAAAAGGTTTATGCGGGAAGCTTGGGTGCTTCAAAAATGGATTTTTCCTATGCATCCGTAAAAAAGGCCTCTTTATTTTTATGGAATGCGGGAACAAAAGCCTCTTTTTCTAGTACCCAGGAAATCACCGGGAGTCTTCAATAAAACCCTCGAAAACACTCATAAATCACGGATCAGGCAACTTTCTTCCCTGTGATCCGGGATTTAGGAATACTTCCCTACGGTTTCATTTTCATATTTTATTTCCCACTGATGATTTATCCCATATCCCATAAAAATGAAAAAGTAACTTTAGGAAAAAATATTGTATGCTACACGAGACAAAAAGGATGTTTCCAACTCGTGCAATTGCGCACTCGCTTCGCTCGTGCCCAACTTTCCAGTCATTGGAATCACCTTTTTCTCCCTTGTAGCATTAATATATATATTCACGGAACTACATGATGCCATTATAACCTTTTTTTATTACAAAAAGTGCAATTAAGCACACCTGGCAGTTTCCAATTGCCATGAATAATTTATAACAGTAAAATGACAATGTTTTGTGTTGAGTTATTTAAAATATATGAAAAATTTTCAGACTTAAAAAAAAATACTCTGCGCCTTGTCGCGCTGTGTCAAGATGACATCTCGCAGCTGTATTCAGGAATTCTGATTGAAACAAAATTTTTTTATTTCTTTCTCATCACAACTAATTAACGCCTGTATCGGAACGTTAATTACTCACATAATTTACACTTACAAAACTGAGATTTTGAGCTTTTACAGCCGACTTATGTCATAGGAATGCGACCGAACTGATGGTTAATAAAAAAAAGAGAAATAATGATTTTTTTTTTTAATTTTCTTTTCACAATAAATTGACAATAAAAAAGTTAAGCCTAAAAAAAATTTTGCGTCAAACTGGAGTCTTTGAAAAATGGACTTCTCAAAACTTCAAGTTGGCATTACCACCGGTTATTATTGAAAAAAAATGCAATTAAACACTTTTGGCGGTATCCCATTGCTATAATTATTTTTTAAGAGTAAACTCACAATTTGTTGTGATGAAATATCGAGAAAAAATTAGTAAATTTCATGCTTTTTAGGGAAAAAAAGTCCCCGGTCTTGTTGCGCTGCGTCAAGATAGTGTCTCGCAGCTGTTTTTACGAATTCAGAGGGGAAAAAATTTTTTTTTAATTTCTTTCTTATCACAACTTATTAACGTTAGTAACGTTACGAGAATTTCTGACAGAATTTACAATATGAAACGTTGGATTCTGAGCTTCTACTGCCGACTTAGCATTATGTTGACGCGACCGGAGTAAATGTTTACAAAAAATAGGGAAAAAATATTTTTTTTCAAATTTTTTCTTCACAACAAATTTAGAACAAATTAATTACACAGAAAAAAGCTATTACTTACTTAATTAATTTATTACTTACATTCTTTTAAATTACTTACATTATTTAAAAAAATTGAAGAGAGACAAATTTTTTGCTTGCACAACAAATTTACAACAAAAAAGCGACAAATTAATCACTTTTCACTTTTTCGAAATTCGAAAGTGGTAATGCTAACTTTAAAGACAGGTAAAACTGAACCTGATTGTTTACGTGAAATTAAAAGAACAAGTTGATCTGATTGTAAAAGAGTTCTGTTTGGAGTTCCCGTAAGTTCTCGGAGAGTTCTACAATTTCTTTCTTCTAAACTTTTTTATCAAATCGATTATGAAATAATACTGAATCCGATCGTTTATGCAAAATTCTATGAAAAATTAAATTTGATTCTAGAGGATGTCTCTTCGGAGTTCCCACTGAGTTTAGAGGAGAGAAGTTGTCGAACTCTTCATGATCTCCCGGGAACTCCGAAAAGAACTATTCTACAATGAAATATAATTTTTCATAAAATTATGCATAGAGAATCAGGTTTGGTATTACCTTGGTTATCTATTTGACGAAAAAGATCAAAGAAGAGAAGTTATTACATATAACGCGTTACTTTCAAACCCTGTCCTTTTTATCGTGTCAACACTCTTTTTGCCTCAAAATAGGGTGCCAGCCTTAATTTCGTTTTTCAAGCGGAACTAATGTAATGTTGCAGAACAATTACTAATTTTCGCGAAAAACTACAGAACTATGATAGTTCTAGCGGGAACTTTCAATGTTTCAGATTTTTTTCGAAATTCGTGTAACAACTTCACGTGAGTTGTAATTCAAGCAAAAAGAAAAAATATTGTTTTATCGATTTCAAAAGAGATGTTAAAAAAAATTTCCACGCAAAATAAGACCTATCCTAAACCACCTTGACGATTTGAGAGTTAATGACTTCATGATTAACCACACAAACAAAATAAGTATTTTTTTACACTCATCGACTACTAATTCCCATTTATTTTCACAAATGTTTGAAGTGCGTCTTGAATTGCACGCAAATCATTTTTTTTATATCAGAATAACGTATAAACTTTTTTGTCGTTTCTAAAAACATTTTCCAAATAACAAATCAAGATCGTTTCTTACTCACAACGAGCCGATATTTTTACTAAGAAGAGTGGGGGGGGGGAGGTGTAAGTATTGAAAAACAAATGTTTTTCGTTTTTCGTTATAATGGAAAAAAATTAAAAGTATAATGTTTGGTATTCCAAATAACAAATCAAAATCGTTTCTTACTCACAATGAGCCGATATTTTTATTAAGAAGAGTGGGGGGTGTGCAAATATTGAAAAACAAATGTTTTTCGTTTTTCGTTATAATGGAAAAATATTCAAAGTATAATGTTTGGTATGTAAGAGACAGCGAAATCAGTATCAACCATTTGTTTTTAAGTACCCACACGGCACGTAAGCTTGCGGATTTTGGCATGACCTTACTGAAACTTTCGGAAAGGTGATACTTGAAAGCATCCAATAGAAAGCTTTCAGGAG